>SJJU01006382.1:0-26709 GCA_012932125.1 Conopomorpha cramerella
TATGAGTCAATATTTACCTATTTTTAAATTTACTGAGAGCTAGATGAATGTTCTAATTTTCCGTTAAAAATGTAGTTAATTTGTAATGTCAGACTTGAAACCACAATAATAGAGACACTACACATATCTCCTTGTAAATATTGTTAAATTCCCCCGGTTTATATTATATTATTATTACTAACATAAGTGTCACTAACAACTATAGATCTCGGTCTGATATAAATAAATAAATAAAATAAAATTAATGACTACAAAACTAACAGACTAGGCTCTAGGCTCACTAGGCTACATCTTTAGATGTATATTCCAGATATAAATAATATGTCTAAGTATACCCGCAGTAGATAATTTTGTCCACAAAAAGAAGTAAACACGTTATGCATGAATAAATTAAAATAAATATGCCCAAATCATACTGAATTCTCACTTCGGCCGGCAGCTGTGAGTCAGTGACGCTGAAGCCACAGATTCCTTGGCAATTGTCTTAATAATTAATTGTAATTTTTTGACGGGCACCTGTCAATTTCGCAGTCCTCAACCCTTCCTAATCCACTCCCCAAGACGTCCCCCACCCCCTGCTGAATAAATTAGCCCTCTCACCCCCCACACTGGGATATAAAATTTTGAATATGAATGGAAAATTTAGCATTTGTAATAAAGCGAGTTGTATGGAGCCGCAGATGCGGTTCTCTCCCGAGTATAAAAATTGAAATCTCAGCGGTGTCCCTGAAACCATAAATATTTATTAATTATTTTTTCAATAATCTCGAACAGGGGATATCGAGGGATGTTTCCCGGATAATTGTTTTTCTTTCCTTTGAATAATTTTACTTTTAAAATTGATTCTTTGGGTCAGTATCGACGCTGGCCGGATGATAATAATATATTATTTGATGCATAAAGCTAGTTAATCTACCTACTCAATACTGCACTTTCTCAGGGGCACGATTCCGTATCACTTAAAATATTTCTTTATAAAATAATGGAAAATGAGTAAAGTTTTACTACTCCAACCATTACCTATGTTTTAAAATATTGTATTTATTTATTTAATACTTTATTGCATTAAACGTGCAAAGGGTGGACTTAATATTAAAGTGGTAGATAATACTTTGGTATTAAGGCCACCCTTAGTCAACTTAGTCCCACTTAGTCAACATCACAACATGGGAGAACATCAGTGCGGGTCAGTATAATAAACATACACCAGTAAATCCAGATACAATACAAAGAAAAACGAAAATTTTACAATGTGTTTAAAGGTTCACAGAATCATTAAATACATAGATTATACATACATATGTTGTTATACAAAGATTAAATAAGTATATGTAAATAAAAAAAAATTAAGCACACTTTAAATGTAGAAACAAAACATAGTCAATCTTTCTATAATGACTTAAGCTTGTTGGGGATCACTGATATTATTATCACATTTGGTTAGAACGTACTATTGTTGTCACAAATAGATTATTAGAATTCGCATTAAATCGATTGAAGGAAAGGATCTGAAAGATCTTATTATATAGTTCTGTTACCAAAGTAGTCTTAGATAAGTGAAACAATTATCAAATGTTAAGATAGGTATCTTCCAGAAAATCAACATTTACAGCAACTATAAATACTCCTTAATGTTTAATTTTGTACACCCCATGAAAGGCGGCTCATAAAAATGAAGCACACAACATCGCCTGACACACCGCAAGAATTGAAAGGGAAATATCTTTTTTGTCGCTTCCCCGATGTCAAAGTCGCCTAATTGATTTTATAATTTGGAAGGAAATTCGAAAAAAGAACATTTGCATTCCAAGCACGCCGGTGGCGCGGTGGACGAAACAGTTTGTGTATAAGCAGGCCAGAATCGGGATTTTTATTTTCATTGAGTTGTATAATTTTATTGTAACGGTCGAAGCTGTGTCGCAGACGATCATCTTATTTATTCAGACTGCGCAACTTTTGTTGGAGCGAAGTAAAAAGAGCAATATACTGTGTTGTTTTATTCATTGCTTAAAACAAGGTATTTTGTCATCGGAAATTGGTAGAGGCGCGGTCAACGTGCATAACCTGTTTGAGCTGGCGACCCACCGCCAGTGATAAAGTGAACAAGAATATAGAGGTCTGTTTCCACTGGTGCAGTAGATCCGTATGGGCTATGTGTTACAGTACTGCAGTCCTCAGTGGATGTGCGCCGTATGATTTACGCGGTCGGGGGCACGGTTGAGCGATTGCGTCGATTTGTCCACGTAACGTGCGGTCACCCTCCACCATGTTAATTTTTTATTGGATCAAGATAGTTCGGTAGGCGAATAGTTTGATAATAAAGCCAATTTTTCTTATAATACCATAGCGGGGCTAAAATTTTCGAGTGTTCCACACAAAGTAAGTAAGGAGTAAATTACACGACTCGCCGTGTCATTTGGCCGGTAATTTGAATGTCGTTTGGTTCCAATTTATCTTTTCTTTGTCGGAGCGTTTATTTTGAGGCATTGTGATTACTGGATTTTCGTTGCGAAACAGCTTGTTTTCATTGTTTCCCGGTAGTGGGAAGGGAAGATAAATCGTTTTGAAATAGTTTGATGGGTGTTGAGTAATTTGCGTCGGGTCGGTCTCGGAATTATTAATCGGGCCTTATTACAATGGATACTAACGAGGTTCGTGCGGTTTGTTCGTGACTCGATACGACGACGATGCACTTTGTTACGCGGCTGCAAGTTTTGACAGTTACATTGTTTCAACTCCTGTAAGGAAACTACGGATATCATAATAAGCCGAACACGCTTCCTGTTGCCCTGGTATTTTGTTGACTGGCAGTCGTTTTTTCTTAATGATTTGAGATAAAATATACACGTTTTCAAATGATAAAATCCGTGTATACAGCCAGAATTTAAAGAACAAAAAAACGATGTATTTCCTTAGTTAAGTTAGCTCCATTTTAGACCACATCGCTGCTTAACATCAGGCAGGATGGTGGTCAAACGCTTGTTCATAGTGATTTAAAAAAAAAAATGTGTGCGTGTACTAGTGTACACACGTAAGAAGTGAAACTTCTTTATGGCCTTATTTTTCGCAAAATGATCTACATGCAACTGTCCAGAAATTGGTTAAATAAAGTTAAATTAGATAAAGTTTAAACAAAAGGATTTTATTATCATAGACATGAATACAAATAACACAATTATTTCACTTTAACTTTCATACATTGACCGATAGTTACAATCAGAAACTGAGGTTAACCTTAAATATCTTAAATTTGAAAAAAGATGGCGCGTAACGGAAAAAATGTGACGCGTAACCGTAAAATGTGACGGATTTTTTTTTCCAACGCCGATAAAGAAGTTTCACTTAAAAACAACGTTAATCTGTCAAATAAATGGAAAAATACACATGAACCGAGTCCCCCTCACACACCACTGTTCCACATTGAGTTCTCAATCCGTGTATCATGTTTAGATTTGAAGGGTTAAGTTTCATCGCTGTAAAAGAGCCTTAATGCGGGTATCGCGTGAAATTGGGCAATATCGACGGTTTGACTTTGCCACGGAAATGAATAGATTTCATTTCGGTGTCATTTGTAGCGGCAGGGGTTAATAGCACTGACTGATGGGCCTCTGTTGATAGCTTTGAGGTAAAATGGGCACTAGTGACAATATGTTATGTGCGTACTGTTCGACATTTTACAATACATGTATTGAAATATGATTCAAAGGGCTTTTTGAACGGAAAGTGATTTTTTTTTCATGCATTTGAAAGAATCAAACGACACACCAATCAATTGATAAATTGAAAGTTAGAGAAGGACGACGCATTGTTTCTTTTCGAGAGTGAAAGAAACAGTGCTAAAGTTAGTCGAGATATAATAATAAAAAAACACATTTTGTACCAAGTCCATTCATATTTTTATGAAAGAATCGTTAGTGTAATAGTGTTTTGTTTTGTAATTCTACCTTGCTTGAATGTGTGCGTGTTTGCATTAATATATTCATTTGTAAAGTGTCTGCTTTTTATTGAGGTTCATTGTTGTCAGTTAGAACAATTAATTGTGATTGTATTGAACAAATCAATTTTGTTTTTTTTTGTTCCTGTTATTCAATGGGGAGATAACGATGTCGTGTTTTTGGTGCTGTAGTTTTGATAATATATACACTATAAATAAGTATAAGCCTGCCCAAATGTTTATTTGTTATATAAATATATTTGGGCATGTTTCATCATCATCATCAGCCACATAACGTCCACTGTTGGACGAGGGCATGTTTAGTCACTGCATTATTATGATATTTGTATTTAGATATTTCTTCCACTTCCATTTCGTTTAGTCTTTCACTTTTAGATGGCGACAATTATCCCTAATGATATTATATTCTATCAAAATATTCCTACTGGAACGTAGTAGATTACCGTGGCTACGATTAGCTTAGCTTCCGGAATTAATATTAGATCAATCAATAACTATTATTACGGGATATTACTATTTAATATTTGGGGGACCAACATTTTCCTAACTTATTTATTTTAGTACCAGGTACCAAGGTACATACATATTTACAAGTATGTCATGACGTAAGTACCTACTATAAAAACTTTAGTAGTTCCATACTGCAAAAGACTTGTCGACAAAAATAACCTAAATAATGTAATAACCTATCATTACGTTATGTATAGTAAATGAGGCGTACATTGAATGTAATAATAAAATAATAACTCAATGTAACAAAAAAAAAAAAATCACCCCACGCTTTTCCGGGTAATATTTTGAAATAATTACGTCACTGTCCACGTTTCTTCTTTTTACCCGAAAAAAAAAATAAAAGAAAAACGAAAACGTAAGCAATAAATATCGCCGTATGTCATTTCTCAGCACGTATGAAATTTATAATGGAGGGAATCGTTTCGAAGGGCAATTTATTTGTAATAGAGTCGATGGAGTGTTGTGGGGTGGATAGTGCCCGAGGTCGGACCGATAGCGCGCCACTAGCTCATAGGCCGGGAACTCGTGCGTATAACGGGACAAGAACTTATTTCCAATATTATTTCTTATTTTGGGACTCTCATTGACTATTTACTTTCTTAATTTGAATGATAAAACTAACTTCAGTTTTAAAGATATTATTTAGTTTACTTTGTCCAGGAGTGGACAAGTATGGGCTGTTGATGATGATTTAGTTTACTTGTAATTAGAAAAGATTTAGATTTTATCCATTTTCGATAGGTAACTGGCTCGGTACGGGAAGGAAAAATACTATAATTTTGAGCTTAAAGCTAGCTTCGTAAGAATAAGGGAAATGTTTTAGAATAAGAACGGACTCATTGATTAATTTTGATGATTGTGTGCTTCATCCATACGTTAGGTATACGCCAACCAATATTGAAGAAAAACATCGTGATGAACCTGCATTGATATCTTAAGGTATAATAAAACGGGGTAGGCAAAACCACATTTACCATGGTAAAAAAAAATACACTTCACGCTGTTTAATCCCAAAGCGGGGTGGGCAGAGGCACTTGCTTAATAAGCAAATGCCCACGGTTCACCGAGCGTATTTAACCCAAGGTGACAGGGAGTGAGCCCATCGCCGTTATAGGGTTCACACACCTTGTGGTGTGCGGGTTGCGTACATAGTACACCGTACGAGCGTTGCGTATGGAGTCCCATTGGTACACGTCCAGTAGCCGGACTCGAACCCGCGACCTCCCTGTTACAAGTGAAGTATCCGACCAACTGGACCACAGACGCTCTTAATTTAACATAGTATTTAAATCAGTCTAGTTCGTTTCATTTATAAACATTACCTTATAAGCGGGGTTTCTCACGACAAAGACGATCCGAACACAAAATACTTACGATATATACGATACTGGCACAATTCGCGTTCGCCTCCCATCCTACGTTAGACAGGGAGGTGGCGTCGGCGCCGCGATTTGTGACTTAATCACTTTATTGGCGGCGAGGGACCGCGCTTATCGGAAAGAAACGCCGTCTCTGCGAGAGCTTGCACTTTTGTCAACAAACAACAATCATGTATACAGATACCTATTTCTTTTGTGGAAATAAAGGGAAATAATGCGGGTAAAAATCTCCGAAGGAAACCACTATAAAGTTTCAGAAGAGATAATGATGTGATTCGCTAAGGAATGTTATAAGTGTACGGTTTAGATAAGATCCCTTTGCCTAGTTTTTTTTTCTTACCGTTTCAATAGTTTCGTTGTCTTCGTCATTTCGTTGTTCTGAAACAAAAGAAAAAAAAATCTGTATTACTCATTCATGATGATGATAGAAACGCAAATACGTATACTATCAATTGTTTTTTATTCGATTTTTAAATTTCATTTTCAACATAGATTGTTGTTTTCTTGTTAAACAAAACTCTTTGGTACTTTAAGGAGGTCCAGTTTTTATTTTAATTTCCGTCTCATTTACCACGGACAATATATCGAGTGGCATCGTATCCCCCGCAGCGGCGAGGAGCCCTAAATAAGTATGCACAGGGGATCATCATACTGTCCAATACACTGTATACGCGTATATACTTAATAATATGTTGTGTATAAAATGTATTATTAGTAACTTATAATGCTAGGATTAAGCGGCACCTTGCTGTGGTCCGGTTTTAATTAAAAACTTCTTGCATTAACATGGGCCCTTTTGTTTCAGGATCGGAGCTAGGAAAGGGTGAAAAAGACCTCCGGGGTTCGGGAAATTTTCATTTTATTTCTATCTTGCTCCTTACTCCATCGACAGAACCCCACCACGCCCTACGCTTTGTTCTGATTCCCGATGATTGTCGACAAATATATCTGAAATATTAATCCCCAATATTGCAGCCGTTTGCTTTACTTAGAACAGGATTTCGGATTGATTTCTTTTTATTATGTAAAATGATGCCGATATCGCGACGTTTCTAAATATTTTCCGGACATAAGAATGCATATTATGTATACGTACATTATATCTGCATTACTGTACTGTGAGCTCTTTGAACTCCGATTATTGTGAACAGTCTCTGCCTAACCCAAAACAATTATGAGACCAGATAACAGAGAGCTTTGTTGTATGCGCTAAGTATGTTTAATCCATCCTGCTAGTTAAAAAATACAGTTAAAGTATACTAGTTTGAAATACAAGTACCGACAAATTACTAAATATAAATAAATAAATACACTTCACGCCTTTTAATCCCAAAGCGGGGTAGGCATTTGCAAATGTCCACAGTTCACCAAGCGTATTACTACATTATAATAAATAGCAATAGTTCATTAGACTCAAACATTTTTTTATTTTTCACATACAAGTTCCACAGTCGGTTGACTGCAAATGTCAAGTTTATTACAAAAGGAGAGAGAGCAGAATTTGCGTTCCACACTTTGAATGTATTCGGGAATCAGCCGTTCGTTCTACAAGTTTGAAAGTATTCGTAAGCGTTCAAACACAGCGAGTTCGTTATGCATGCTTCGGCAGCTTTAATCAGGACCGGCCTCGGGCGGGGCCGGGCGCACCACTATGTATTTGAAACTAAGATTATAAAAAAAATATGTACCATGCCAACTAAATGATTATTTTGTGCCACTAAAATAAGTATTTGGTTTGGTGGGTGTTGCGCGTCATCACGTGAGGACAGTGAGAATTGGTGTTCTATAGTTATAAATCACTAGCGAATTATCGAATCCGAAAGCAGATGGAGTTTATGCTACATTTGGTGTACAAATGTTGTAAGGCAATTTAGCCGTCGTATTAAAAAAATGGACAAGTACGGGCTGATGATGATGATGAAGATTAAAAAAGTACTATAATTAATGAACTAATTATCGGTAAAACACAATATCTAATGAATTAAAAATACTCTCGGATGCCTGTACCTATGTACATTCGTAAAACAGACAGCACTTCTACCTATAATTTTCAGTTCTGTTATTTGCGCGCGTATTTCGACGTCCGCGCAAGTTTCCCGACCGATAGCTACTTCATTTGGTGAACGTTAATTGGATTTTTTTTGCGACGTTTTATTTTCTTTCCGGTGTGTACGGGCCAGTTTATTGGCTTGTTGGTTTCCTTTTTTACAAGTCTCTTTTTTTTTTCAGTGTGGAACTGCAGGTTCTGCATGGAGGTTGTGCGAGTAAATGCGATGGCGACGGAACTTGGAATTTAGAATTGGACATACACTGTAATTTAGGACCTGCACGTGTATGTATGTATAAGTATTTATAATTTTTTTTTGGTTTTTCGTGAACACTTCGCAACAAAGTTATTATAATTAGAAAGCGCGCAATTCGTAAGAAATTTCTTTTCGCTTTTTGATATCGGTGTACATAATTTGTATTTTACACATAAATAAGGTTGTGAAATGTAACATATCATTTACGTATTTCGCTTAAACGTCGAAATGGGCGTTTAAAATCGCTTAGCAACCAATGGTACTTCCACTAAACCTAAAACCAACAAATCGGCGTCAAAGTTAACCTAACACATTCCGAACAGACCCCTATTGTGGTAGGCTAGGTCTTTGTCGTCGGCTGTGCGCCTCGTCACACGTCTCTAAGCCTATCTGCAGACAACTCCGAGGGCCTCTTGTCTGTCCCTCGTCAAGGGTTATAAGGAGTTCTATACAAACACTCAACCCGTTACTTGCCAATGATTTATGGGTGGATACTTTGAGCTCGTGTCACTAGCGGCGCGGGCCGGACGAGCGATTGTTTCTTGTCGATAGTTTGTGTGTGTATTGTAAGTGTTTTGCTCGTCAAGGCCGCGTTTGTATGACCTGGTTTGCGTTCCACCCTAAACTGAAAGGCTAAGTGTAATTTATATGAACACACATCAAAAATGTCTAGGAATATTGCCCTTTATTTCACACAGACATGCACTGATTGAAACATTTTGTTCTCATTGCTACATGCAACTCTTAGTACTGAATTAGGTGGATATTATAACTCAATATTGTTCACCGATATAGGCGTGAATATAATCAAAGACAAGCTCGAGCCTTGCGAACCTTTGTTATTTTACTCGACGTTATACTAGGCGCCTATATACCCAATGAAAAATATTGAGTTATAATGTCTGTGCGCGTTTCATTAAAAAAATAGGTGTATATTGTTGTATGAACTTTTCTGGCATATAAAAAAACAACAGACATATTCTCAAATGGCGGGAAGAAAATTATTTTATTGGATGGACTACAGTACACTTTTGGATTCAAAATCTGTAAGGGTGCTTTTAATGCGACTTTTAGCCAGTCTTCCATACCGCTAATATATTTCACCTGGTTATGATGATGTGAAAATCAGATGTCGGTAGATGCCAGAGAAACACAAGCGTACCAATAAATGACACAGGTTTTACAGACACAATTTAATAATATAAAATATTTTGCAGTCCAATACGACTTTCGGAGTACTTATTGACTCTGGTTTACTATTCTGTATCAGAAATTTCTTGTACCTTATAAATAGTTCCGTATGCAAAAATGCAAATGTGCAAAAAAAAATCCTTTAAATGAGCCTTAAGACTATTAGGTTTTAGACGATGTGCCTTATGATTTACATTTAAAAAAAAAAACAAAGCCTCCCGTCAGTCATCGCGGCTTCCCGGCATCTCCACCCACTATCTCAAGTTATCAATCACGTCCGATACCGCTGCGTAAGCGATCCCACATTTTCCTTCCTCGGCTATTTTATTTTTATATCGAATTACACCCCATTGGTTTTGAAAGCGTTCCCACTTTTATTATGAGCCCGTGAATTAGCAGAAACAGAATAGATTTCCGGCGAGATCACGTCAAAAATAATTAATTATTATCGATCGTGGGCTCTGAGTGACGGCCGCCTTTAGAATTTTAAAGCTAATTACAGCATTAGGAGGAGGGATCTCGCCAAAGTTGGGGCAGAGCCGGTCGCATCGATTATTGCCAACTAAAGATGGATTGAGGCGAAATTGTACATAAAAAAACGTGTCTCTAAATATCTATACGTGTGTTGGTTTGTCTCTTCCGTAATCATTGTTACATAATTACGAAGTTGGTTCTAAAATACGTATTACATACCTTAATGACTTTTTTTTATTTTCTGTACATACAGCTATTCCTTTCAGCCTTTAATAAATGACTTTCTACTCGTAAAAAAACTCTCAGTCATGAACTCCTTTTAAATTAACGCCATTAACTCGCAGACTCGAAACTGCGATACAAAATTACCACTTCCTTCTTTGAGTTGCCTCTTGAGTAATTAGTAACTCCACTTTTATTTGTTGACGATCTTCATTTACTGAGTGCGAGGGAGATGGACGCGGCGTGCCTATAGTGTAGAGGGAGAGGGCGAATTCGTCTCAAGACTGCACCTGCCGCCACACAAATTTGAAATTTAAATTTCAAAGTAGCGTTGCGGAGGACCTCTTTATCACGACATTTGTTTAAATCGGGGCTATTTTGGTAAGTGAAAATCGAAATATTCGTTTCATATGACAGTTGCTCAGACCAAACACAACTAGACTTGCATGCCACCACGCGTACCACCTTCAGTCTGTCTCTTTTCCACCAAAATATGTATATGGGATTCGATGTCAAATTTGTAGTAAAAGTGATAGTTTGGGCAGTTTGGCCACGAAGTAAGGGACAGAAAATATTTTCTATTACTCATTCACTCATGTCGTACATATTGTTGTCTTGTTTTATTCTAAACGTCAATTTTCAATTGCAAATCTATAAGGCCGGTCACATACATTCGGAATTCCGTTCCGGATTCCGTACGGAATACAACAATTCAAGTAAAAACGTCTGTTAAACTCAAGTTCACAACAACAACAACCGTTGAAAGCTTCATTTTATACTTGAATCGCCACATTCCGTACCGAAAATTCCGTATGTATGTGCCCGGCCTAATAGTTGTTTTTAGTCTGAAATCAGTTGTAATTCTCACTGATCACAATATACTAGTTAGGTAATTATGCCTTGAATTTCAGTCGGCCCCGGTAATTAAAAAAAACATTTTTTTTATTGTTGTTCATTTGTTCTATAGAACTCGAAAATGTTATTGAACGACAATTTCCTAGTTTGTTCGTTCTTTTCTGTCTCTGGGAATTGTAGTAGAGAGAAACTTGTGCAATAGAACAAACTGGGAATTACCTGAAAAGAGGAAAGTAACCGTAGTAGACGTAGAAGATGACAATATGAGATAATGATATTAACTATTTTGACACAATAATAATAAAATTTGTTGTACAAAACATCTTATTTTCGTTGACGAAATTTCGGAAATTATAGTCAATGATATTAACAAATAATATGTCTTTCTATTAATATAAGAATTTAAAAAAATCTACGAAGTATCCAGAGAGTACACCTACAAACGCATCAACTTTACCTCTTTACAATATTAGTAAAGTTCCTTCACAGTTAGTTCATAGTAACCATAAGTCAGGTAAGAATACTCTTGGAGTCATAAAAAAAAGGTCCAAACCATTAGAAATTGTGTAACATCAACATTCCAGATAAACACCAACCAACCCCCAAGCCCTTACTGCACAACCGTACATTATCCACATAAATAAAACCAATGCACCCATCCATCACTTAATTGCGAATTATCAAATGGCGATCTAACATATTGCCCAGATAATTGATGTCGAGGTAAATACAGTAGGTATATATAATTGTATTTCGTCTAACAAAATACGGGACGTATCTGATTCGGTCGTACTATACTACACTCCGTCATAACTCTACAAATTGATTGATACGTTTGGCGTCCAATGATATATCGTTCACCGCTGTGTAACGGACGTGGAAAATAACCATACATTTTTGTTACTCTAGATACGGATTTCTGGATTTTTTCTTCGTGTTTATTTTCGCGTTTATGTTATGTAGTTTTTGTTGAAGTGTTAGTTAGAAAATTTGTACTTAACTGTGGCACGACGATTTGAAATTAAAGCCTTTTAATCTATCCCCTTTACCAATAAACACGTTGTGTCTTATACAACGGTTATAACAGGTCTTCTTGAACTGGTTATCCCATATTTGACATAGAACTGACAAGTAAGTTGAGCTTTGTGTATCTTCGAAATAGACGCCATTATTAGTAAGGCCTTTTATATACCAAACTCCTGACTGATTCATCACTGACTAATTAACGTCCAGCCAAACCTAGACCTTGACCCTAGCAACCTAAAATTTTGCACACCTGTTCCTTTCATGATGTATACGTGAGATAAGAGAGGATTATTTGAAATTCCACCCTTAAGTGGAAAAAGGGTGGTGAAAGTTCATACTTACACGCATGGGACCTACTGTTTATAATGCATATTGACAAAACAATGTTTGACGGGTCAGCACGTTTTATATAAATAAAGAATTGTAATACTTTGTTTTTTCTCTTCTTCATAGATTAACGCCATAACCACGTAAGAGGGTGGTTAGATGCACTTGCCTTGTAAAAAGGTTTCATACACCCAGTGGCGTGCACTGGATTTTACGACAAGGTAGGCAGTAATCCCCCTGGTTTGACACCTAGATATAGGTCACTTGTCTTTACGAAACACAGGTACCTACATATCTACTCAACCACAAAACACAGGACCTTCGTTAGCCTATGTCGTGAGTACAACAAAAAAGATGTCGCTGGAAAGGTTGAAGTAAACACTTTGAAATACGTTTTAATGCTGACTATATATTCTTAATAGTACGAGATTAAATACAATACAATAAGTACAGTCAGGTGCACACTACATCGCAATAACTCTATTATTAGGTCGGGTAACCAAAATACTAAGATAGGCAGTGTCTTTTTGCCTATATGATGTGCACGCCACTGCATACACCTTATTCAATCTGACATGAGAATTGTTACATTCATAGTAGACCTTAGTCGGTTAAATTGATTATTTTATTACGACAATGAACTAGAATGCCCACTCTACGCAACATGTTTATCTACGCGCACAACGGCTAATAGGCGTTGTAGCGGTAAATAAAGAAAGCTCGGGCGGGGCGGCATCATTAATATCCTGTCCCACTTCATTTACAATCAATCACATGTGAGTCTCTTGGGCGAGACGGCTTGCGTTTTTGTCACGTCTTTGGATATTTCGCCGCGAAGGGTTGAGCAAAAAGGTATAGTTTCATAAACACCCTGCATCCGAAACAACGTTGTGTTCTGTGTAAAAGTTTTTTTTTGTTTCACACAAAGGAAGGGTTGCCAATTTAAATAGTAATGCGAAGTGCGGACTGCGTGACCGTAGCGTACCGAACGCTACGAGACTACTACGGCGCTACGGCGTAGTAGCTACGCTAAACACTATTTCAATCTTTAAATTTTGTACCTCCCTTAATTAATACTTGTGCCTTCCTTCCCTTGACTTCCGTTTACACCCCACGACAACATTGTCAAGCGGTACACAATTCCGAATTTCCAAACTACTCGCCTCCACAAAACTCATGAGCGAGCGAGTACAAAAGAATGACTTGTCTTAACGAGTTAACGTTGCCGCTTTCCTTTCCCGGAACGTGGAACTGACATTCCCTGTAATTAACCCACACCTTATTTATTAAATTACTTCAAGAACCGTGTGTGGTGTGAGGACCGGAACCGTTTGAACTCTCACACGTTGATATTTTGTATAGGGACAATGGCTTCACACGCTCCGAAAGAAATTGCTCGTAAATAAAACAAAGATGGAGTAGGTGTTGCTTGAACTTTGGCACTAATTGATGACGACTAAAGCGCTCCGGAATGTTATAAATGTGCTTAAAGTTATTTCAATGCATTTAAGGTTTAAAATTACCATTAATGCATAGGCGGGTAGATTGTCGGAATGAACACAAGTATAATGGTAGTAGGTATACTATAAGGGTAGAATTTGTTGGTAGAATAAATAAACTGAAACCAGACTACTGGTTACATTGCATTACCCGGCCGCTGATAAAAAGTCGGTGAATTCCCGGGGTTTCATTTACATTGTTTAATTTTTTCATTATCAAGACTTCATTTTCAACAGTTTCCACAGAGCTGTCTTCAGAATTTATGAGTGCCCAAATGAATGGTATTTACGATATGTACACTGCACTAGTATGTATATAGTTTCAATGTATTTACACTCGTACTAAGTAGCAGTAACCAAGTAACAAATCTCCGCCCAACGAGTGATTAGCGAAGGTTTGAACAATTAAATTTTATTACCAGTTCAGGAGAGGGTTAAGTGATTTGCTTCGGGAGCATTTCGGACCCCTCGCTCGGCCAATCGATGCCGATCCGCAGTTTATAGTTTTGCTGAGTGCACGGGTCGAGCCTTACTCGGCACCTGCAGGGTTGCTCAGGTTTCAACACTACCTATACCCACTGTGTAGATGTTGTAACGTGGTGAATTTGTAGAAAATATACACGTTATCAGAGAATTACGCCTGTTATCCTGTTTAGGTTGGGTTTGGTTCGTTTGTTATTAGGCAATATAAAACAATCGCGAAGGGTGTTTTATTTATATAAGTATACTAGTGGACGCCCCGCGATTTCATTCGCGTAGTTTCAGTATTTCATACAAACTATAACATCTACTACATAGCAACGCGTCCCACAGAAGGATGTCCGTCTCCTGATTCTAAGCTAACTCCCCATCAATTCAGCCAAATCGATCCACCAGTTCTTGAGTTATAAGTGGTGTAACTAACACGACATTCTTTTATATATATAGATATTTAAAAGAAAAATAATGTATATTTAAGTAACTATATTTCGTTATCTGAATTCCATAACACAAGCGCTTTAGCTACTTACCATGGAAAGAAAGCAATGTGTGTGTTACTGTAAAATATCTATTTTCTTTATTGTCTACCGTTGTTGACCTAACTTTTTTTTAAGTTTTCAAGATCTAAGCATACGTAGGGATAAACAGCGGGACTGACTTTGTTCTACTATGTAGTGAAGTTTACAATTTTGTTGTGATAATTAAAGTTTTTTTCCATTCTTAGATAAAGATAATTTCCTTAAAATTTCCAGCTAGAGTTGTTTTACTGCCGGGTCCCAAGGCCTCCTCCTCCTGGTCAAACGCTTGTTCATAGTGATTAAAAAAAAAAAAGTTGGGAATGCTAAAAAAACATAAATATATTTTTGCGCTATAATACAATAAAATCTTGCACTGCTAGTAAGTAAGTTTTATCAGATTGCTGAAAAATCATCCCTAAGTTGAAACGCAAAGGGGAATGTTCAAAACAAAGGTGGCAATACACTTGAACGTTTGCATACGAAGCACTCTGTCCGCCTTTGTGCGTGGCTAGTTTAATATTGTGCGGTGTGTGTGTATAATGCTACTGTGTTAGTGTGCACGTGGCTTTGTGTATGTGTGTGTGTTTAAATTAATCTGGAAATAAACGCTTACTCAGCCGCGGTTATTGCCGGCCCACTACACAGGGATTAGGCGAATGTTAATATCCACACACATAATATTAGTTAAAGTTATGGGACAGTTTATTACAAAATATGAGTAAGAATGTAGGTATGATGTGTTGTACATTAGTAAAAAAATATTAGGATACAATTATGCATCTTCTAAATCATGAGTGGACAACATTTTGATAAATAATATCTGTTAATTAACTAAAAATATTACAGTCTTTCATTGATTGGCTTGAAAATTTAACAGGCTTTTATGTATGGA
The DNA here is from genome assembly GCA_012932125.1 of Conopomorpha cramerella. Taxonomy (NCBI): domain Eukaryota; kingdom Metazoa; phylum Arthropoda; class Insecta; order Lepidoptera; family Gracillariidae; genus Conopomorpha; species Conopomorpha cramerella. The sequence goes on from SJJU01006382.1 coordinate 15,635, forward strand.
ACTGGTTAATTTGAAGGAGCATAGATAATGATTATTTTAATGTTGGGAGTGAGACCGAACGAGGCAAAGTTGCCGCGACCCGCGGAACGGCTTCACCGCGAGACCAAATGCGGTATAATCATAATAAAGTATGATTTCTTGTCCCGGGGACTCGTCCTTAACTCCTGTAATCACTCCTCGGGCGTACCCATATAATTCCTTAGTGTATAATGAAAGTTGATTAACATTATAGTACGGGGTGTTGGAGCGTGTACGCGTGTGTGCGTGTGTGCGTGAGTGTGTGAGTGTGTCCGCCGCAGAATCCCAAGTCCTAATTAAGAGAGCGGAGGGCGAGGGGAGGGCAGAGCCCGCGGCCGCCGGCGGGTGGAGGGGATCGATCATTCCCGCCAAGGAATCGACGCAGGGACCCGCAAAAAGGGAAGCCCCCTCGAAATCAACGGCTTGACTGACCGCTCTCAGCACATGTGTTATGATTTAAATCGAGGGTCAGTGGAAGTTACGCGCGCGGAAGCCCAACGCTCCAGGCGCGATTTGCAAATCCGATGTGAATAATTACACGGCTTACGACCGCTTACCTACTGCCTTATAGAAATTTGCATATTTTCTTGCCGAAAGCCGCCCGCCAGTCCGCAGAGATCCACTAACCTTCATAACTACAATTTGAAGTGTGCTCAGCGAAGTTGGAAAATCTCATTTCGTTTAGTCACCAGGTGCGAAATATAACAACAAAGACTATTAATCATGCAATTTATTGAGAGCTGTTTTATTAGCTGGGGCACGAAAATGATGCTTCAAAACGCGAGGCCGTTTGAAAAATGACTGTGCAGTCTTCACCTAACCCGTTTGTATGGAGAAGGTTAATTTCTTAGCCGCGAAATCGTATTAACCTGTCGAAAGTGAAGGCTATTGATAGATGAGCGGCTCGCCATAAAACTTCTCCCTTTTAAACCGGGTGAAAAATGGCGAATTTCGGCGATGCCGGTATCACGAAACAGGAATCGGAATCGTACTGTACAAATTGAATAATGTTTTAGTACGCCGGCCAAAAAAAAGCTTAGCGATAAAAAACGTAGGAAAACACTTATCGCGCTTCAGCGAGAGTCGTCAACTGTCACTTCAAATCCGCCACTCGCTTCGAGTGAGGGATAAAAAAAACGAAACAAAAATAACAATCGAGTTAAACATCCGCGGAAATGAGATCTGCTGGAATGATCGAGGCGCCATCCGGGGCCAACCTCTCGAGATGAACTTAATCTCTCAATTCGCTAAGGAGTTGAGCATTAAAAAATATTTTCTAACAAAGGCCCCCTCGACGCGGTGTCTTTGACACGTAGTCGTCGACGGCGGGGATTTTTTCCCGCGGATCTCTCTCCGAGATGTCACCGAGTTTGTATAGGCTTTGTCGTCAGAGGTTAAGCGTCGCTTTATTAGGATCAGCTTCCGAATTCCAAACAGTGGGGAAGCGAAAAGAAAAACTCTCTTAGGAGGTCATTTCGAAAGAAAAAAAAAACGTAAATGTCTCTTTATGAGTGGTTGGGGAATAACACTTTGTAGATGATAATACAGCGTGGCATAGCAACCGTTCTTAATTAGGAATACGTGACAAAAGACGCGACTCACACATACGCACATATTCACGGGCCGTCGGACAAAAAAGGTCCGGATTATTTAACCCTTTGCCCTTTTGATTTCGCATGTCGTCGGTAGAAGTGCACCGTATGTATGTCCGCGGCGACTAATTTGAAAAGACTTGATAAATCTGGCTTCAGCCGCCCCTCGTTTAATCGAGCCACGTGACTGATATATGAATGTTGCTACAATGAAATAATGGCGATCGAGTCGGACCTTAGGCTGTCGTCATGGAGACACCTGTCTTTGTGAGGCTGCACGGCATTTTTCATTGTTTAAACTAAATAACGTGTAGCGCCATTCGTAACACAGTTCCATAAGTTGGGCGGTATTATTGGATCTTTATAGAAACTGTCATTGATAAGGTGCTATATGGACGGAGGAAATTTAAATCTTTCTCACAAGAAAGATTTAATCTTTCTTAATCTCTACATAAGTCAACGTAAGGCGTTTTTTCTTTATTTATGAGCAATGAGTACGTAGTTTAATGTTTATGTTATAGTCTGAATGTCTTCAAGTCACGGTTCAATTAGTACCTAATGAACAATTGTGCTTCATCGTAGACCACATCGATCGCAGGATGGTGGTCAATCGCTTGTTTAATGTGTTTAAAAAAAATATGAGACTGTCGTTAGATATAAAATTATAATTTACTGCACCTGTCTTTGGTTGGTCTTTTTGGTTGATATTTTTCAGAATAAAGTTTATCCTTAGTCAGAATTTATCCGTAAACTGCATCTGCGGAAAGCACTTTAGTGTGGAGAGAAGTCGCTTCTCTCCAGTTACTGGTGGTTTGTCCATCGGAAGACCGGCAGTTAGCTGACTTGGCTGCACCGGGGGATAATTAGCTGGCAAACAGGGAACTTTCGGCCAGCTCAGGTGCTTGCCAAACACTGCTCGCAACTTGGACAGGGATTTAATGAACCTGGCAAACGTTTCTTAGCTTGCGTAACTTTGCTGTTTACTTACATCTTTCTGGGAGCCTGTGATCAGTCTTTGCTTCGCACTCACATTTTTGAGGTAACATAATTATCATAGGCCTTTGCCCTGCAGTGGGAACACAGTGGCTAGGAATAATAATAGTAAAATAATTCTTATAACAAAAAGGGAAAACTCGTTTCTCAACTAAATGTCGGTATAACTCTAGTTTTAGTAAATAAACCTAAAGAAATGTTTATTAAAGTGGATTTATTAGAGAGTGGGGCTTCCAAAATGATAGTACGGCGTAAATGCTTCGCATCGATCACTTAACCGAATCACTAAACTATGTACATTTTTTTCGTTGAAATCAACATAGTGTTCAGACATACTATTTGAAAAATATACACCGCCTTTGGGAGAGCGCTAGTAAATCTTCACCATACAATGAATCGCAGGTTAAAGCCAGTCCCGACCGGCAGTTACCTACGGAGCTTGATTTGTTTAGGGCCGGTGCACACGACACGGGTCATAAATAAATGCCGCGTTGTCAGCGCCAGCACAGTTAAGGTGCGGACACACGGATCGCGATAAATTAACCGGTGCGCGTGTCGTGACGTGCGTGGCGTACATCCGCCGACGGTAATCCGAGCCGAGGCGAGCACGTGATGTGGCGTAAACTAAACTTAATGCCCCCGCAGCGACGACTTTCTTGCGAACTCGCGACGTCTTATAACTTTGTCCAGGAAAGACTTTGAGAGGGATAACGCGGTTTGTGTTTGCGAGACACTGAGCATTATTTTTTATATACTTGGTTGTTTTGTTTTTTTATTCGCATTTCTGTAGTTAAGACTTATTCCATCTTGTGTGTAAGATTTTGTTTTAATTATTTTTTGCAAAAAAGTTTTGTTTTATCACGTTATTTCTGGTTCCACTATACAAATAACGAATGTATTTTGTGTGAAGTATATGAAAGTCTAATTTCTAATCTATCATAAATCCTTATCTATTTTATTTATTTTGCCAATTCTCAGTGACCTGTTTTAAAAATAGGTGTATTATATACTAATGGTTAAAATTGTACATCATAATTAAGTATATACAACTACATGATATACATACACATAAAACATACATATCATAATAAACCCTACAAGCACAAATTGTATACATAACTAAATATATAAAAGGAAAAGCTGACTGACTGACGGACACATCAACGCACAGCCCAAACGGCTAAACTTAGACACTTGAAATTTGGAACGTACGTAGCTTAGGCACCGTAGGGGTGCACTAAGAAAGAAATTCCAGAAATTCCCACGGTAACGGGAAAATACTTTTGTATGAAAAACCTAAACCGCTCAAGTTAGTCGCTTGAAATTTGCGATGCAGATACTACTAAACTACGCAAATGAACAAGGTAAGAAGATGTTCCTTGAGTTGGTTGAGCTTTAAATGATTCAACTGTTTTTAAGCGTCTGAAGCGTCTCGTATGATGTTACTGTTACTGAAAGGATGGTTAGTCTCTTGGCCTCATAATTCACAGGTATATCCCAAGAACATACGATGAATCGGTTGTAACGTATTTTTATTGTATACTAGCTGTGCCACGCAGTGTTACTAGCATCTTCCCGTTCCCGTTGGAATTTCGGGATAAAAAGTAGCTTTCTTTTAGTGTAAGAATCATCAAAATCCGTTCAGTAGCTTCGGAGCCTATTCAATACAAATAAACAAACAAACAAATCTTTCCTCTTTATAATATATATAATAGACAAAGCTATATAAAGCTAGTATATTTTTACGTCCCAGACAAACAAAAAAGAACAAACCACATTTTCTATTATTATGTCAACGTATTGTTGTCTAAGTACCAGGGCGTCACGCTAGCATAGTAGGTAATCCGTTGAACAGCTCACGTGACGTCACGACACGAGTCCCTCCTTTCTTTCGTTACATTATAATTGGTGGCAAATCCCTATTGGTACAGTTCGGGAGAAAATTGCGCCGCGTGTACCACGAAACGATTAATGAAATTAGAAAAGAATTGGCTGAATGAGGTGAGGAAAATGGAATTATGTGAGGTATGGTCACGTAGTTCATTCTCGTTCATTATTCGGACAAGCATGTATAATGAACTATTGGATGGCCCAGGATTTCGTTGCTTGTTGCGCCGCTTGGAAACGGAACTATTTTTAAGGTCTAATATAGTACAAAAGGTATAAATCTGTCAATATCTTAATAAATACAGTCATTTCGCTAAATAATAATAAAACGATTTAATTTACTGTGTGTTTTTTTAAACTGAATTCATTTAGATACTAGTATGTTTTTAGTAACCTACTGTAAAGAGTTTTGTTTGCTTTATTTGCATCTCTCAGTCCACTCTTTGTACTGTAACATGCATGCTGTGGTAACCTGTAATTAGGACTGCATGTTATCTTGTGTTAATTTACTATTTTTTGTTTACTGTATGTGTACGTGTTTGTCTAGTTGGCTGTCCTAAATATATAAATAAATAAATAAATTTCAAAGTCATCACTACAATTATGTCTAAATAAGTACCAATCTGGTTAATAGATTGAGACCATATAATTTAATATGTGAATATTAAATTATTTCCTCCTAATCCATTATTAATTTAAGTTTTCGTAGAAACGAAAAACACAGTTGACAATTAGTTTATAAATGTTATCGTAACATTCAAAATTAACCAACGATCTCAAAAAGAAGTTTATCTGCCAATGTGTTTATAGAAGCACGCCATATAAAAACACTTATTACGTGTTAGTGTGTTTTCTTTATATTTTTTAAGAATATCGGGTATTTTCTACCACCGGCTCCTTTTGACAATATAAATTCAGCAGCGTCTATTTTTCCAATGATATTAAGTATTCCCATGTGAAGGGTTAAAAATCTTCTAAACAGTTTACAGACACAAAGACTACGTTGTTATTGTTAATAACTAAGCAACTGGTTAAAGAAGCATAAGCATTCAGGTCTCCGTAACAACCCCTGTTACACATTCATCCCGCAAACACAAACAACGCGATGGCATAATAACCCAAATGCAGCTTCTCAGTCAGCCGCTATGCAACTATTAGTCGAGTAAGCGTTCATTAGCGTGCAGGAACACTCGCGTATCGATCGCCTCGCACGCGCTCAGCGACAGAAAACTTTCTAGACGGCTTTTATATGCACCTACTTGCTGCCCCCCTAGTACCAAGGGGACTTTGCATAGTAAACAAAAAACGTTTTACAGAACCTTCTTGTAAAACAACTAACACAACAGAAATGTTCACGTTAAAATACAGTTGTACAGTTCAGTATTATGCAGCGGCGACGTAGAGGATTTCGTTGCTCTACCTTTTGATGGCTGTTTACAGACTCAACTCGTTCTTCATTAACCGTGTCTGGTTTTAGAATTAAGATGAGTGATATTTATTTTGTGTGGATAAGGTTTGACATCCTCGCTTACGAAGCAGGCAGTATCTATTAAAACCTGATTCTGTCCCGTGCTAAAATGATGCCAATTATTATTTTCCTTCTAAGCACCAATTGGACTTGTAGTGATCTTTATACACCATACCTCTAAGATTCAGTCGGTTGCTATTGGGATTATAGTCGTAGGTAGGTACACATAATAATATGTTATTAATAAACAAATAAATGAAAACAGAGCCCTCCGCCTCCACATGCAACAATACAAATAAGGCTAATTTGCTCGAAGCTATAAAGAGCCTTTATATTACGAGATGCTCGTAGCTCCTCCCGTTGTGGGTATTTAATTTATGGTTATGAAGGCATGCTTTCAAAAATTATACTTGCGTCGTGTTTTCGACATCTGACATGGGGTGAGGTGAAGGATCAGCGTCAACTGTCAGCAGCGGGTAACGGTTGAGGGTAAGTGCGAGGCATCTTCCTAGGCCCGCGTTGCTTCGGGGCGGCGAGTCAATGTACTCGCTGCTCCTACATCCGCGTCTGTTGTCTCCCACTGTACTCTGTAATCGGGTGAGCGGTGTGGGGCGCGCCTAATCAGCCATGAAAATTAGGTTCCGCTCGTGTGTCTTCCGCTTTGCCTCGAATTAATGCGGAATTTAATTATTGTGACATCTCGACTGGGAGATTGGTAATCATGATGTATGATGGTAATGAAGATTACTTCGCGTGACGACTAGTGACTTTGCGACTCAGGTAGGGAAACTTACTTGCGTTCGCAATTCGATTTGTCTTATTCGAGTAATTATTATTGAACGTACCATGTTACTGTATTACATGTATTCGTTACAAATCTAGCATGTTTTCAAAATATTCACACACCTATCACACCCATCGATCTGTCATCCAATTAGCGAGTAGATCAATCATGTGGTGGATCACTCCCCAGTTGGCGTCGCTAACACCATTTTTTTTCCTCTCCCATGTTACTCGCAAGGGTCCTGTTGATCACACGCATGAAGCTAACATCACTGCAACATCATGCCTGTAAATACACAATAAGTAATTTATGGTGCCCCTAAAAACGATATATCAATTTAGAGTTTATAAAAATCTAGCGCTGCAGAAAAAAGCAGGGTGTATTTTGTTAGGAAGCGCCGCCGCCCTTGAGGCCCGCTTCAATATCGCTAATACAAACGTAACCTACAAAGCGACGCGCAGTAAAAAGATGAACAATAATTCTTTTTTATTACGCGCCAAAGTGGGAATCTCGGTGACGGGGAAAAGATAAATAACAAAAAGAAGAGAAAAAGGAAATATTAAGATTCACACGGGATTGCGGCGGCGGGGGCGGGCGCCGCGCGACTACATCTTTGAATCTTTATGTAATTTGCATATCCTGAAAGCCATCAAATAAATCAGCCGTAACGAAGCCGGCCCATTCATTATTTTCTTTTGGTCTGTTCAACCTCGAATGGTAATTATTATAGAATATATTAGAGATCTATTGAAAATGTAGCCGTTTCAATTTTACTTGTCATTATTCCCTTTAAAATTCACGGTCAATTTTGAATATTATATTTTCAATTCAACATTGATGATCGGCATATTAATGTAATGTATGTATATTTACTTTTTCGTATCTGACTCAAGACACACTATTGTATATTCTGTGCTTATGATAATGTATTCCGCATAATATCGACTTATAGTACCCACACATTTAGGTTAGTAAAGTTGAAATCACTGTTTCTACAAAAGATCGTTGGAATTATTCGCGAGAGCGTCGCTTATGTGGATAATGTCACGCTCCCGCATCAAATTGCACCTTATTGTGTAGCAAATGCGTGAAAAACGGGCCAAGTGTTAGGGCTCCATTTACATAAGTTGAGACAGAGGGGCTTCATGTAAAATAAAGTAAAAATATTCAGCAGCGACGAGGTGATGAGAGCCCCCGGGGCGGCATGCATCAGCCTTTTATTATAGGGAAAATATTTACAAGTTCGCGTGAAAACGCCAATTTTATGGACTGTCTATTGTGGTTGTATATCCCCTACGATTTACAGCATGCTCACAATAGTTGGTGATTGCGTGGGGAGGAGAGACACATGGGCGTCAGCTGTTCAGCCGCGAGTCAGCTGTTCAGCCGCCCTGGAAGCTCTCTGTTTACAAACTGCGCGACTTCATCGATGCGGCGGCAAAGTTTTTATGAATTAACCGTCAAACAAGTAAAGAAGAACAAAAAACAAACTCCAAACAAAAATCGATGACAATCTGGGCCAAAAACTTGGTTGAAACGGTGGAAGTTCGTCCACAAAAAGATTTATACACTTCTAAAAAAAGTGAGCGGGAACTGAAGTTTTGGAAAAACTTTAAATTGCGACCTTGAACCGAGAACTTTGTTTCAGATTACTATTAGTAGAGTTCGAGGAGAAGTTTTAATGTGAAGGGGTAATATTAGGTTCACTGTGCGGTAAGACCTCACGTCGGTCGCGAGCGCTGAACTCGGCATCAGAGAACCTCACCACGGCGATAGGACATCGATCGATGTTCTATACTTAAAAGGAGGTATTCACGGTCTTCTACTATCGACAAGCAACATTAACAAGAAATTATTGCATTTTCAAGAATACAAATCCATGGTGGGAATCATACGGACATCGTATTCCATTATAAATCAGTATCCTAAAATTGTACTATGTAGTCTTCCAATACATTTTATGTCGAATGCCATTACAATAGGTTGTTCAAACTTGCGTAATCTTGTGTCACAGTGTCAACAACTGAAGCTTTACACTTGGTATCATCTAGACAGCGCCTTGCGCTGGGAAGTTTTCCTTGAAATTCCCTCGGCGACATGAAGTCCTGGTGGCAGCGGCCGGTCGATGCCAGATCGCCAGCGGCGGCAGCGGTGGATGCGGCCGCAACTTTCCAAAGCCGCAATGGAACAATTTGGGCGCAAATTTCGACAAAATTGGGTCACTCTGCGCAACTGGAGAATGGTGACATAATGGGAATTTCATGAAATGCAGACAGATATCTACCATAGAATAATAATAAGAAAAGACTTTATTATTCTATAGCAGCTATAGGTATTTAAATATCAAGCCTGATCGTTTGTTTATCTAAGTCAAAGGTACATAATAAAAAAGTTAGGTAGTTAAAATGAATCGTCATTGGAACGACAAGAGTCTTTTGTAAAGAAATAAAATAAGACGATCGCAACAATTTGATAGGTCAATCCCATCAGAAGAACAAGACGGCTTTCAAAAAGAACGCGTTGTAAAACAATGTCCCGTCACATTTCCATATAAAAGGCATTTAGAGAGCCCCGTCGATCGAGACAACGTTTCCTTTATTAACTGTTAACTAGGGCCGAGTATTTATGTAAATTGTTATTGCTTTTCAAGAAAAAAAATCTCTACTCAAGAGCGACGACATCGTTATTTCTCGAGGAAATCTCCGCTTTCGAAGCACAATAGGATTTTGAAGGTAAATAAGTCTTTAAAAAAGGAATAAGTAAATTAGAAGCGACAAGATAGGAATCTCCCCTATTTTTTTTTCCAAAGCCGTGGGGTGAGAAAAAGGCGATCGCCTTTGCGATGGCGACGGTTAGTCCGCTTAGTGTGGATGAGACGTTTCATTATTCGCACAGATCGGACTCTATAACGACAAAAATATACAACAATTATACTTAAAACACATTAAAACTATAACAGCATTCGCAAATTAAAATTTACTCATGTAGCAAATATACAGCTCTAACAAAAAGCAATACCGCAGTCACACCCACACTGAGCGAACGGAAAAAAAGATTTTCATGCGGCGACACCTCAGCCGGCGGAAGGCATCGTAACAGCTGCTCCCGGCGATACCCACTTATTAAGCCAACGATACCAAAACCCGGACCCGTCTCACCATTAAACACTTCCCCATCACTATGAACCCACTTCAAATGACAGTAAAGTACTAAAACGGCTCAACCATCAACGGTCCACGGACATACGACGCGCCAGCGACTGTACCTGGGTATGTTTTTAAAAAGACAATTTTAAAAACGCATCTCTCAAACAGATTATGGGGTGAGTCGACTATAAATTTGAAGAAAAAAAAAGTAATTACTTTTTTTTCTCATCTCGTGTAAACATAGAGATGATGAGGTGTACACGTTTCCCGGGGTAATTGGGTTAGCGAGCTTTTGTAATTTCGGAAGGAAGATGGTTAAATTTTTTTTTTCGTGATAGGTACGGTAGGAGATGAAAATTTCGAGAACGATAATCCTATTTTACTTTCGGGTTATATTTAACTTTCTAAGGTAGGTGACGCGTTGCTGTGACGTTATTAGCACGTACTTTCAAATACATTTATTTTACTGGAAATAGTAAAGGTATTTTATCGCATCAATTGTGTATAGTCTTATAGAATATCTGCATGTAGGGTCAAGATGTAAGTATATTATTTCTCGAAGTATCTTTTGCTTTGATTATCTTCGATTTATATACATGCGATCCAGTAGAAGTATAGAATTAATGGTTTCGCATACAGACATCTGCGTACAATTTCTATTTAATGTGATAAACATGTTTCGTAACGAGGTATAGAAGCCACCAATAATTTGAAATCTGTGTGAAATAATTCCCTTATTTAGCGAAGTATTGAAATTATTCATAAATAAAATTCTTGCTAAGTACTTATTTATTTCATAGACTTAAATTAATCTATTTTGTGTTAAGCTATGATGAAGATAGCTTAGTACGGCACCATAGCGATAAGTTCGATCTTTCGTTCTTCAGACACGAATAACATGTCTGTTATAACTCAATATTGTTCACCGGGTATATAGGCGCGAATATAATCAAAGCCAAGCCAAAATACTAGCAATATAGATCTAACATATCTGTTAGTAGTACCTACACATACATGTTGTTGTGTTCCTATGGCACCCCAGAGGTGCAGAGGGCCTTGACAAGATCACGCCACGCCTTCCTGTCCTCAGCAACGTTCTTGGCCTCGCTCCAGCCCACTCCTGCGGCACGCAGTTCACTATCGACGGTTCGGCGCCATGAATGAACGGGACGGCCTCTGGCTCTCTT
>SJJU01006384.1:0-29728 GCA_012932125.1 Conopomorpha cramerella
CACGCCTTTAATCTCAAAGAGGGGTAGGCAGAGGCACTTGCTAAAGCAAGTACCCACGGTTCACCAAGCGTATTTAACCCAACGTGACAGGGGGTGAGCCCATCGCCGTTATAGGGTTAACACACCTTGTGGTGTGCGGGTTTCATCACGATGTTGTCCTTCACCGTACGAGCGTTGCGTTGCGTACATAGGCTCTGAAAAAGAGTCCCATTGGTACACGTCCAGTAGCCGGACTCGAACCCGGGACCTCCCGGTTACAAGTCAAGGATCCGACCAACTGGACCGCAGACGCTCTTTTTTGTATTTAGGTATGTGTTGACAAAAACTTATAAACAAGTCAGACTTGTACTAACAGTGACATTCAAGAGCGTGTTAGTCTCACAAGACGCAGTTATCGTACCGTTACTGTATAGGACAGCTGCAAAAATCAACATCTTCAGATCTTACTACATATCATGAACACTTATTAATAAATTCTTCATTGGTATAAATAAATTATGTCTATTCGGATTTTTAATTGACGGTCGAATTTGACAGTTCTCGCTCAAACAATTTTTTACTCTGCTGCAATCAAGTTAGGGTTAGTTATGTTTTACGAGATGAGAATCTCTAACTGTTTATATTCAATTTTTAGTTTTTTCTTTTTAAACGTATAGGAAGAACTGTCAAATTCGTACTTCGAATTTAAAAAAAATAATATACCTAGTTAGGTTTGTTTTTCACCTGTTCAATCATACATGACTTTTGTGATCTTCATGATGAATTAATTAATTACAGCAGGTGTGAATACACCCGTAGGAAAAAAAATACAATATTTTCTACAGAAACAGAACTTGAGCTAAAAAAGGGTTCAAGTACCTACCTATAATATACTTGTTCTAGTCTACAGGTCGGTCTCGGCCATTTTGGGAGAAAAATACTTATTGCTTTACTCCTTACTTTCTTTACTGTGAATATATTGAGGTATTTATGAGGTAAATGTACATACTACATACGACATATTTTTTATACAATATATATCAGTGGACGAAGTAAAAGTGCAGTAAGAACTAGGTATACGACTTCACATAGACTGTAAAAGACAAGGTCACAAAAGCCGGTTAGCTGATAAAGACCAGTCCATTGACCAACTGGCCAATCTCTCTATTATGATATAGATGTATGCATTTAGTTGTTTCACAGCCAATGTTATTCAAATACGCGATATGGCGCGTGAGTGCTAAATACTCTCGACTACTTCAGAAAGGTTTTTTTTAAGCATTGAACGAGCGTTTGACCACCGTCCTGTCTGATGTTAAGCAGCGATGTGGTTTACGATGGAGCACAGTTATTCATTAGGTACCTATTTACCGGTGATTTGAAAACCTCCTGTGCAGGAAACACAGACTACGTTTGTACATAATATGGAGAGGATGTATGAAAGTCGATTAACGAAAGATATTTATATACATGGGTGATATAAGTAGCCGGGTGAGTAGTTGTCGCCTTAGAAAAACATACTTCTTCTTAATCTTGATTGGCGATATGTTGGCGGAAGGTGGCGGTAGAAGTACTCGACATCGGAGATCATGTATGAAAAGATGTAGCGAATATGATGAATGTAGATGAAGCCTAAGGGTTTATATCAGGACAGTAACAAATGGAGATCTGTGATATCTGCCAACCCCTATGGGACACAGGTGTTTAGTGTATGAACGGATACTCAAACTATACTGTGCAGGAAACACAACCCCCGGCAAGTCATTCCACAATCTGACGCTTCGCACTATAAAAGTCAGCGCAAAGCGTTTATTCAGCGTAAATGGAATTTGCACCTTATACAGATGACTTTTCGCTGTTCTTCTGGTTACCCAATGGTAAAAGCGCGAGGGTGGTACAAAATTATGCAACATCCAATGCACAATCTCCCAAAATGCAGTCGATAGAATACAGATGCTCGCAACTTTACTGCGATGTTCTATACATAGATTTCGATTAAGAATATTAGCGCTAAGACGGGAATTAGCCATAAAGCGCGTTTTGCAATAATTCCATTAAAAAGTTATGGCGTGATTAGACTATAATATATTAACCGAGGTATCCATAAAGTTGGAACAGCGTTACGACACTTTTAGTGAAGGTTTCAAAACCTGGTAAAATGTACACCAAATACGAACAAACTGCTTTAAGATAATATACGTTGACTAGTTAATAAATGGTCCTTTTTTATGAATATGGCCGTAATTATTATAAGTAGAATGCATACTAGCTGTACGCCGCGGTATTACTATTTTTATCCTGCCCGCCTTCGAGATAAAATTTAGCTTATTTTACTCAATAATTACAAAGCTTGAGCCGTGTGGTGACGGCGAATAGAATACAAGTGTCATCACCCCAGCCAAATTTCTGTATACAAAAATTAAATCTTTATTTTTTTTAATAGTACGTGTAGGTGAGTAGATATTCATTTCAGTCTAAAATCTAGACGAAATCTAGACGCGTATTTCTGTGCGTTAGCTAAGTGGCAAGGACGTTACTTAGGTGTCTTAACAAAATGACCTTAAATGTGATTGCGACTTCCGTTTTACACAACAGCTTGTATGGAAGTTATTAAAGTTGTAAGTGTTTTGATTATATGTTATGTAGACAGAAAAGGAAGAAGTTATAAAGTTGCAAAACCTTTTCAATAACCAAAGGGTAAGATGTATTGTAGATACTCTAGAATATTTTCTTCTGGTCGCGAAAGTAATTATTTAGTGTAGAGTTTGGTAACTGGGATCCACAAATTTTTCGTAAATCTTAGTTAAGTTTAAGCTGAAGTTTTTTTTTAAATATCTAAGTCTAAATCTTCGCAACGGTGAAAATATTCTTCAAATCGGTCCAGTACTTTTGGTCAGTCTATCAAATTCTATCAAACAAACAAATATTTCGAACATATTTTCATAATATTAGTACAGAACAGTGTGACTGCTATAGCTGTATCTGTACCGTTCTAAAAATTGCAACTAGTTAATTTTCCAGCTCAATCATGGTCGGACTAATTTCATTAATTATTGAGTAGACTAAAGGTCAACGGCGTGGTTCTTTCCAACTGCATTTGTCAATGCTATTAGCGGCGTTAGGTAATATCCTACTGATATTATAAATGCGAATGTTTGTGATTATGTGAAATATGATATGCGAGTGTGTATTTTTGCAATAGCCAAAACATTTTGACACACGTTCACATGAACACGAAATACACACATCAAAAGTGTCTATGGATCAAGTACATTTTAGAAGATTGCAATCAAGAATATTGTAGTCGAGTCGCGTTAAATATGCTGTACATGATTTTCTTAAATAAATCTTTTGTATTTTACAAAAACTGAATTCATTCATAATTTATTCAAAATGTAGTGATAAAGTCATTGATACAGGCATGGATAATCAGGTAGGAGACCAACCCAGAAGATTAGATTTGTTTGAAATATATAAGATTTTTTAGAGCTAAAAATGTTCTTGATCTCTAGACACTTTTGATGTGTGTATACATATACATATTCATAACCAGCAGTAGGGTAATTCAGTGTCACTCTTTATCGAACAGACTCTCACAGCACAGGATACTAGACTGACTCAACACCAACTTAATAGAAACGAAGTACGAGAATTGCCCACCAGATGTAATGATTTACACCTATAAAAGTAGCATTCGTGCGCGCTATCTCCAGGGTACATCAGCCAACGTCTAACTGGCACTGAACCATTATATACTGACCTCTCGAAACGAACTAACTTCATAACACTTATAGACTTAAACTGTGTAAATATGTATGAGTGCAAATGTCCGTGGGATGGTCGGTAGGCCGTTGAAATTTGCAGAGTATTTCCGTTAGCGCGAAACAAAATGGGCCGATGACCTTTCGGATTATTTTGTTTTGTGTCATGGCTCGTACGCGTCGGGGTTTTCGTTATTTGGGATTCTTGAGAAAACATCGACGTACATATTATAAAACCCCCAGCGGGGTTCTACAAATAAGTCGCGGCCAACAGTAATAAAATATTACTCGTATTAAAAGTTTCATGTAAAACAAAATTGAGCGATTGTTTACTATACTTTGCAGTAATCGAATTAACACTTTTTTAGACATTCAATGTAAAAAATATTGTTATATTGTTATCACGTCAAGGGACGGGATATGTCCCCGAAATTGTTAATATAAACGTTAATGTAAGTTTCTTTGGCTGATGATGACGATGATGAAGTTTCTTTGTTCTTAAGTCATAAAACTTTGTATATATATCCTTGGATATATAAGAAGTAATATAGGTTACTAGTGGTCGATGCGCTATTTAATTCACGCAGTTTCCGTATCAATTTCTATAAAAAATATGGCAACCAAGTTTTAGAACCATAACTCCAAAATTAACGTTTTTCTCATATTAACTTCAACCTCCTGTTTAGCCCTTTAGGGGATGAATTTGAATAATTCTTTCTTATCTCACGTAAAGATCATAAAAGAAACCTTAGACCCCCTGCAAATTCAGCTCTCTAGGGTCAATGGTTTGGGCTGGGCGATGTTGAGTCAGTGATGAGTGACTTTATATTTACAGATATTTTATACCAAAAAGGCGTCCACTAGGGACTCTCCGCGATTTTTCCCGTGGGAATTTCAGGAATTCCTTAGTGCACCCCTATGGTATCCGTACTACGTCCGTACCTTTCAAGTGTCTACGTTTCGCCGTTTCGGCTGTGCGTTGGGCAGTCAATCAGCTTTTCCTTTTATATATTAAGATTTCCACGGAAACGGAATACAACATGGGGCTAGTGTTCCTTATAAATCAGAGGCGTGACACATATTATACAGATTCTTCTAATACAATGCGTAAAAATACAATTGTGTGGCAAGTCGTAAAGTTTTATTGTAATTTTAATTAGTCAGCATTTCCATTAAATTATTATCGGTCCATTTACGATTTGTGTTACAAATTACTTTGTTTAGCGTCATTGTTATTTTACAGTTAGTTCTGTGTTTTGTTTACTTTTCAATATTGTTAGACAATTTTGGATAGATAATAATAATACTTGTACATGGAAGCACAATACAAGAAAATGAATATTTTTTAAGCGTCTGCATGAAATGTTTAGTAAATACAGTGACGTATCCTTTTTTTATAGTGAGAAAGCCTAAACTTGGTCTTATGTGGGAGTCACACCCACTAAAACCACACGGCAACCGCTCCCGCGATAATTCCGGGGTCCCGGGGGGTAGTACCTCAGGCTGTTCCCCAAGGGTGTCCCTAGCCGACAGAGACCAACAGTACGGCAATTCAATATAATTCAGCATACAAAAGAGCGATGAAAAAATATTATGGAGATCACACGATCAACATTGAAATGTCATTGTGAATGATAATTGTCCCGTTTATGAATGTATAAATAATTATTAAAGATGCGATGAGAAGAAACGAAGTCGAATATAGTAGTCGGTCGATATGTGTAAAAAAGTTTTTTTTTTGTTGTAAATTAACATTGTTCAGAACTTACCACTAACGTATGATCGAAAATCTTTAAATATTATTACAACAATTTCGATTTTAAAAGCACACACAATCATATTTTTATATTATATTAATATTATAAATTTATATTAATATTACAAATGCGAAAGTAAAAATATGTCTGTTTGTCACACTTTGACGTCAAAACTACTGAACCGACCTAAATGAAATTTGTAATACAGATAGTTTAGAGCCTGAGAAAGGACTGGGGAGGAGAGATTTTTATAACTATCCTGTGGGACGCGTCTCTATATAGAGGGTGTTATATTTTGTATGAAATCCTGAAACTATGCGAATGAAATCGCGGGGCGTCCACTAGTCTACAATCATTGCATAACTTTATCACTTAAAACGAATCTATCTATCATTTGCTATCATATACTGTAACATTAAGATTTAGAATGGCTTAATAAATACGAGTAAACCTGCATCGGATGACGAGTAAAAAAAACAAGTTTAGTCGAGCTTTGACAGACACAGCATAGACCTGCCCACGCAACTAACGTGTGTGTGTATACATAATGTGACGGGAATCACTACTGTTCGTTTGTTTACAAACACGTTCGAGAACGGGTTCTTGCGCATTCAAGAGCAGTAATGAGGTTAAAAATCAACAAAAGAATGAGTTCGAAGATTAATGTCTCTATTATTTTAAAACTATTTTTGACAGATTGATTTTTTTTAGAGCCCAGCAGTGGACGTACGTGGACTGACATTATGATGAAGTAATTGAAATAAATTTACTGTAGCAATGAGTTTCTATGTACTTTTAATATTATTTATAGGCATATATTGCACACCACATCACTACTTACTTAATTCTAGTAAAACAGTATTGTGGTCGAAAACTATTGATCAATACATAAAACAAAGTTGGCTCCCGCTGTCTATCTCTATACTGCGTGTAAAAGGACCCCGAGTAATGGTCTCAGAAATGTTGTTGGGCTCGTCAATCTGAACAACTTTTTTCATCTCCATACAAAATAGACAAATTTTTGCCTCGGGAGATGATATTTTGTATGGGGATTTAATTTTTTTTCCATTTGTCGCCATAGTAATAGTTGTTCATATTGACGAGTCCAACAACGTTTCTAAGACCATTGCTCGGGATACTTTTATACTCTGTATATGCTGTATCTTTAAAACTACGCAACAGATTTTTAAGCGGTTTTCTTTAGTTGATAGAGCGATTCCAGAGGAAAGTTTATATGTATATACATGCATAATATTGTAGAAAAAAACATAGTATCAGCGCTGGAATCGTGCGAAGCCCGAGCGAGCCGCTAGTTTCTAATAAAGAACATACTAACCAAAGATTTCTATCGTCATAATAGTAATAAAGATTTATCATAGTATACTTATAGACCACTTTCCGTAACAAAATACATGGGTATTATGATAAATTACATATACAAGGCAATAAGCCATTGGTATTATCGAGTAGGTACACAATGTAAAGGAAATCTAATGTGAGGATATTATGTACGCAATACATAGGCTATGGTAAATTTGTTGAAGTGCGTGGTGTTATTAAAGTTTTTCTTTTCGATGCTATGGGAATTTCGGGATAAAATATACTCCTGTGATCACGTGGTGATAGAGTAGGTTCCCAATAGTGATTATTTTTTTTCAAATGGGCAAGTAGTTTCGGAGATTATTCAACCCAAAAAACAAACAATGAAATCTTTCCGACGACGTAAAGGACGGCCGGCATGGACTAGTGGTCAGGACATCTGCCTCTAGGAGGCCGGACGCGCTTCGATTCCCGATTTAGTGATGTGCTCAGGCATTTTTTGTGTTGCGTCTGGGTGTTTTATTTATCTATGTATGTATTTTAAAATGATTTATGTAAGTATATCAGTCTCTGGCACCCATAATCCAGGGTATGCTAGTTTGGGGTCAGATGACCGTGTGTAAAAATGTCCCGGCACATTATTATTATTTCCTCTTATAATGTTAGCAAAGATAGGTACAATGTATTAGAATAAATTACTGTTCATTGTTAACATAATATATATAACATATATAGGTAATAAGAATATATTGACATTCTCCAATACAAAGCAACATACAGGAAATCTAAACATAGTGTGCCGGGCGAACGTTGAACCACTACGTTCGAAAACCTTTGTTAATGTTTTGTTTACAATAAAAAACATTAAATTGAGTATTTGACTCAAATATTTTGGCACCTCGCCAGACACTACCGCCTGTACTAGTTACCTAGAACTAGGTACCAATCTTAGACTACACATGCAGCGTACGTACGAGGTGATAATTCTATTATGAGTGTATATTATTTAATATTCATACTAGGTAGTTATAAAAAGATATTTTTAAAGAGAGATTTGTATTTTTTTAAGGAGTAACCTCAATAACTATTGGACAACCATTCGATTGCTACATTATTCCTCTAACGACGGTTTCTTCCAACATATATATCAGTCACATGAAGTCCACTGCTGGACGAGGGCCTCCCCCAATTATTTCCATAATCACTGGGAGGGAAAAGCCAATAATCGCCACGCTTTGCAGGCGGGTAGGCGGTCGCAGTGATATTGTTGTGATTTAACCCACAGAGAATGCTGCTGCCCGTCCACTAGAGAGCTCCTTCTGTCCTCTTATAATCCCTACGGAAATGTTGGATTTAGATGGTGAGCTATAATAATTATAGATATGGTTAACTATGGTGAAATGAGAGTGACCAAGTAACAGTTAACGCATAATAGGATAACAGGGGTGATTAAGGCTTCTGCGGAATTCTCTATCTACAAAGATAATGAGATGCAACAGGAAAAGGAGACAAAGAAATATTTTCTGGCAAGAATATCGAATGTAATAACAAAGCTAAGTCTAGTATGAATCAACGTTTATGCGTAATGAAATTTGCATGTCTGTATAGTGGCCATCTATACTAAAAATAACGAGGAAAACTTTTCTCACCATATTTGGGTCTATATTATCTTTATCTTTAAACGAGCAATTCTTGTATATATGTATATATATAATATATAATTGGAATCTCGGAAACGGCTGCACCGATTTTCACGAAATTTGGTATGTAGAGGGATTTGGGGGCGATAAATCGATCTAGCTAGGTTTAATTTTTAGAAAACATCTTTCCAACCGTGTTTTCGGGCATGAAAAATTTCTCAAATTGTTAATACGACTCTTACTGACATCTATTGCCGAGTAGTAATACTATGCTATACGTAGGATGGTGCCGGGGACGTTTTGGTTTTGAAGTAACTAGAGATGGGGTTATGAAAAAATCGAAGGAAAATAATCGATTTTTTTACTTCGAGCGAAGCTCGGTCGACCAGGTACTTATATTGAAATGAAAGATTTCTGTTGTTTGAAAGGATAGTCTATTACAAAACTACTGGACCGTTTTGAAAAACTCTTTAGTTGCTAGGAAATGACACTGTAACCAATATACATTATTAATAGTGTTTCCTTTCTATTTATGCATGTATTAAACATTTAAGCATTCTTCTTAAGTGTCTCTTAACTATTAAAGATAACCGCATCAAAATCCATTGTGTCATTTGTGTCATCTAATCATACATATAGATATACAGCGGGAGACGACTTTGTTTTAATACTATGTATTGATATGGATCGATCCTTACTTAAACTGCAACAATATCATCCAAAGTGTTAAAATATCTGAATGTTCCAGGAGCCTATCACCAGTCTACAAAAAGGTATAGTACAAAACAGAAAGCCGGTACTAATTTGTAATTCAGAGGCAAAGTCTGTTCTATAAATTACCAAAGTTTATGGTGGCAACATCAGATTGGTTTTCAGGTCTAATTAGCGATGGCAACCGCGCCCTCACGATGTTTTTTCGCATGATCTAGACCTATTACTGGCAGATTGGCGTAAATAATCTAATTAGTTAAAACACTTGGTGGTTGGGGCCAAGTCTGATATTGCAATAATAGGTAGTTTGGTTTGCAAAATCTAATCTTATTATGAAAATGAATTGCTGTTCGTTAGTCTCGCTAAAACTCGAGAACGGCTGGACCGATTTGGCTAATTTTGGTCTTGAATTATTCGTTGTAGTCCAGGGAAGGTTTAAAAGGTGTATTTCTTCCAATACACGGGGTACAAAGGCGACTTCCTATGGCAAAACAAATGTTTGCCGAGACAGCTAGTCTAATATAAAATTTCCATTGTTAGTAACCGGACTCCTCCGTAACGGCTTTACCAATTTTTACCAATTTCATATGCGTAATCAGTAGGCCTGAGAATCGGCTACTATAATTTTTTTATGCATCTAGCAGTTGTATTGCATTTACCATTGTGGAACGCAATAAATTTTTGAGTATTGAGTATTTCTCCCAATACACGGGGTACAAAGGCAACTTATTATGGCAAAATATATGTTTGCCGGGACAGCTAGTAGGTATATAAAATTACCCTGTCACAATGTTAGTTACCGTACTCCTCCGAAATGGGTTTACCTACCGATTTTTACAAAATTTTATATGCGTATTCAGTAGGTCTGAGAATCGGCTACTATCTATTTTTTATGTTCTAGTTGTATTTCTCCCAATACATGGGGTACAATGGCAACTTATTATGGCAAAACAAATGTTTGCTGGGGCAGCTAGTCATTGTCTAAATTCATTTAGTCCCATCATTTCACACATTTTTTAGTGACACAATTTGAAGTCCTTTACCCCGCAGCATCAGCTAAGGAAAAAAAAGGTGAAGTTCCATGTGGGTCTTAATAGCATTCTTATAATATAAGACTTTAGAATTTTCATTTTATCAGAAAAATAAACTTTTACTCAAAACGGTCCCGTTGGTGCAGTGGTCAGCATGTCTGACTCTGCTCCGTAGGGTCGTGGGTTCGATTCCAACCGCTTACAGGTGCTTAGGTGATGAGCTGATTTCTATAACGATTGCTTTAGCTACTTAACATGGGATGAAGGCAATGTGTGTGTTTTGTAAAATATATATTTTTTAATTTATTTATTTTAAATAAATTAAACACCAATTCTACTAAGATACGAGAGAAAGATACTTGTAACAAAGGCGTGTTCACGTGGTCGCCTATATTGTGGACGCACTATATTAGAAAAATGGCACCTAATAAAATAGAACAAACAACAAATAGAACTTTGGTCACTAGAAGAACGATCGTCTCACTTGTCCCAATTTTATACAACTCATCTATGGAGTTAATAACGGAAACTCGTTGAACAAACTGTGTAAAATTGCCAACAATTTTCTCGAGGCTCGCCGCCGCTGTCGGATATTACATTTCCTAGAATAATTTCGTGAAATGGTTTCTGTCTCAGCGGGATATATATCCGTCATTTGACTGAATTTCCCGGTCTAATTGGATTTGAACTAGTCTCGAGATTGATGACGTATTTCCAACTGTACCTAATTCTTTTAGATGGTGATTGTGTACCATACATAAACTCATCTCTAATTGGATTCGCTGAGTCTTTAAATATATATATGACGCTTCCTTGGCTACACGTGGACAACTTAAAGAAGAATGAAAAATTTAAAAGGGATTCTTCTGTCTCCATTTACTGAGTAAATAGTTTTTTTTAATGAATTGCGCACTTTGTCGAAACGTCGAGCAAAAAAACAAAGGTAAGCTCGAGCTTGTCTTTGATTATATTCGCTCTGAAATAACCAGCAAATACTTTTAAGAAACAACTAAATTAAACTTATCACAGTGGCGTGCACAGGATTGCCACCTATGTATAGGTAACATGTCTTTACGAAATATAGGTAGCCAGATATTTTACCTATATTTCCTAAAGACTCCCCCACAAAACACAGGGCTGTGGTTACAACAAAAAAAGATCTAGCAATAACTCTATTATTAGGTCTGGAAGCTAAAATACTAAGGTAGACACTCTCTTTTTGCCTATATGGTGTGCACGCCACTGACTTATCAGATTACTATTGTCATTCTCTAATACCAACAGTATTTACAACTCCTGAGAAAATAACGACTGTAATAAGAAATCATAATAAACGCATTACACCTAGATACATCCCTACGAACAAACTCGAATGTATAACCTTCTTAGTTACAAGTCTAATGACACAAGTACAATAAATTAGATCAGAGAGGCATTGAAACTCGAAGTGTTGGGAACCACGGCTTCAGAAGCATCTGGTATACATTAGTCGATCGAGTCTAATACGGCACACATTTATAGACCTTGACATATTGTTTCCTGGTAAAATAAAGTACTAGGACATAGCACGAAACGCTTTAGCCTGGGCTTTCCTGACATTTGGCACCACCGCAATGATACCACTTAGATCTTTTGAATTACAATGTTTTCACGTACAAAACTAATCGCACCAAAATATCATAAACAAAAAAACGTGTGTCTGTGATTGTTACTTCCTCACGTGTAAACAACTAGAGCGATTTTAATAAATTTTGTCATGTAGTTAGCTGACAGCCTGGCATTCCCACGAGAACGGGAAAAATTGCGGGTAACATCGCCGCTGAGGTACAACCAGTACTTCAATAATTGATTGTCGGAGCCAACGTGCTGAGGCTCAAGTTACATTGCCAAGTGTTTGACAAATATGACTCGGCCAGCGGAACATGACCTTTGTAGGGGTATCCTGGTGGTGCCAAGTGGAAGGAACGAACCTGGCTTTGGTAATCGAACCGATTACTAATATAACACACCGACTATTTTGATGGGTGAACCAATTTCGGCCGTACTGAATAGTTTACGCGCTTCGGCCTATACAATAGCCATTAAGGTGCCAGTAGTAATTAAGCCAATTTACGCATTTTTGCTTAGCAAGTGCCTCTGCCTACTCCGCTTTGGAATTAAAACGCGTGAAGTATATTTTTTTAACGTCGTACAAAATTATCTGAACGTGAGACTAAGCACAGGGTAAAAAACATTTCATGAAAAAACAATTCGTTGTCGTATTAAACATAGGACTGTTTAACCTCTAGGGAAAGGCAGAGATTAGTGCTCTCCAATCTCCCATGACACTTGAACATTTTACTCTCATACATCATATCAGTGGACCGTGTGTGACGGCGTTCGGTTTAAAATAACTTATCTAAATACGAATTCTTTTTATTTATTTCTTTCCCGTGAGACATTAAAGTCACGCATTTGGCTGGATTGGTAACCGCCTGTATATGAGGTCATTGTACCCTACCGGTATAAAACACACTAAAAATGTTACACTGAGGAAATTTAGACTCTAATCATGTCGTTCTGCGAATTCTGAAACATATTTTTTAGCAAAAAGCATCAACTTTCACCAGGAAACTATCTAAAGAGTTAGCGAATTTCGAAGTTTCTCCTCGGTTTCTCTGAGGAGGGCATCATCAGATTCTGGTTTCCTTATCGTGGGACCAGCTCGAACAAAAAAAGAATCATCAAAATCGTTTCATAATGCCGAAGCTAACCGTAGTAGTTGTAAACACACATATGTACAATACAATCGAATAGAGAATCGTCCTCGCTTTTTTATGTAAGCAAAATAATTTCCTGAAATTGTATGTTATCAGACTCAACAATCACTCTACCGAATAAAGAAAACCACATCAAAATCCGTTACGTAGTTTTAAACATCTAAGCATACATAGGGCACAGGCAACGAGAGTCTTTGTTTTATATATACTAGCTTTCGCCCGCGAGGACTTCGGTTATATTGCGGTATAAAGGAATATTTTTGTTTTCCCTCGGAAATATCAATTTTTCCGGGATAAAAAGTACCCTATTTTTTTAAACCTTCTAACTACACGTCTGCGAAATTTCAAAACAATCGGTTCAGTAGTTACGGCGTGAAAGCGAAACAAACAAACAAACAAACTCATTTTCCCATGGATAATATTAGTAAGATTGGTACTACAGACACAACAATCTCAAGTAAGCTAGGTGTCGAAAGTTCAAATATCTATCACGCTATGTCTGCATTGTACAAAATAATAATTGTGCTCAATTGCAAATATTGTGTCGCCATAGAACTAGACATGATAATAGAACATTTGGTACTGAGAGCGAGCGACATGGCGTCATCTAGACATGAGCCGCAACATCAATTCTGTCGTATTTGATGATACTAAATTACTTACAATTAATGTTAATGGAAAATCTCGAATTGTCGAAAAATTTAGAACATGTATGGAAGGTCTTCAAGTTGCAGGTGAATAGGTACCTAATGAACAAGTGTGCTCCAATCGTAGACCACATCGCTGCTTAACATCAGGTAGGATGGTGGCCAAACGCTTGTTCATAGAAAGCAGGCATTCACATGTATTCTATTAGCCGTGTGGTGACGGCGAATGTCACCCACCCCAGCCCAACATTTCCCGTCGTAAGAGACGACAGGAACTCCAGAACACGAGCAGCAGAGCTGTAAATTAAACCACAACACCACTGCGATCGCCAACCCGCTGGCCAAGCGTGGCGATTGTTGGCATAGAAATAATTGAGGGCGGCCCTCGTCCAGCAGTGGACTTCATGTGGCTGATGATGAAGTATCTGCGGCCGAGACGGGCCCGTTTTAATTCAAACATTTACTTACCTTATCCTAGTTTTGATAGTACGCTTTGTGTAGTACTCACAAGGATTTGCCGGTTTAGAGGTAACATGTTGCCAATGTTACTAGGAAATAATGTATCATTTTAGTTGAGACAGAATTGTGCAGATCCATCCAGGAGACTTACAAAATTTACACATATATCTATTCTCTTCATAATAATAGAATGCATAACTTTTCCTCAAAGTGTTGTTAACATCCTCTTGTGGGCGGTGTAAGCGAAAGGAGAGGAAGAAGAACACCGTAAAAAATATATTCTATAACCGCTAATACACATATAGCTCACAATACAGTGTTGGATAAATAAATAAGAAAGGATTTTTAAAATTCATCCCCTAAAGTAGTAAAAAAGGGGGTACAAGTTTATATGAGAAAAAAAAATTTTGGACTTATAATTCTAAATCTTGGTGATAGTATTTTTTAATAGAAATTAATACTGAAATCGCAGGACGTCCACTTGTTATATACATTGACTGACCCGGTCGGTCCCATTGATTTGCTATTCTACATTATTAACAGTGTTTCTCTGTTACATAAGTATGTATTATACATATTACAAACCTTCCTCTGGGATCACTCTATCTACCGCATCAAAATCCGTTGCGCAGTTTTAAATATATAAGCATACATGGGGACAGACAGTGAAAAGCGACTTTCTTTTATGCTATTAAGTAAATTATAGAAGTATGGTATGAGATATTTTTCAAAGTAAAAGCTAATTTCAACGGAACTAGTTAAAATGTTACCAAGAAGACAGTATTGCTTTCGACAGCAATATCCTTTCCCAAAAGGGTGCCACTACAAATAAACGGTGTAAAATTTTATATTATACAGGCGCAGTGAATCTGTTGGCATTATGGGGCGTAATAGTCATAGGATGTGACGTCACGGAGGAAACACCGTGCCTCAAGTATTGTGGGGACGGCGGCGTCCTTCTCAGCAATACAAAATATACCTAAAAATAACTATATAAGTAGATACAGTGTGACAAGGATCTTTTGGAACGCGGCTACAAAGATTTTAAGCCAAATCAGTCTTGTTTTTTAACCGACTTCAAAAAAATGAGTTGCTTTTTTTGTTTGTCCGCGGATAACTTCGTCGTTAATGAAAAGAATTGGATGATTATTTTTTTGTTAGAAAAAAGCTATTTCAAAATTGGTCCCATGATAAGGAAGTCAGGGTTTGATGATGGCGGACCAGATAAATGGAGGGGACAAATCGTAGGATGCACTAGTAATGGTTGAAGTCGATTTCTTTTTCCTTAAAATTATACTTTTACGGATTACTAATGGACCCAGATATCTTTGTCTTGTCTTAACTACCACCCGGTTTCCGGAAGGCGCATTAGTGATAATCTGTTATTAAATCTATTGCTGTCCCTTTTTGATAGGCAAAGGAAGATAGAAACGGCGATAGTTTTAATGCCAGATTAAGTCTAATGGGCCAGTACAATACCGTATTATTTTGTTTATTTTTTTTTTATAATAAACTTCTCCTGACATTAATAAGAACAAAAAAACGAATAAGAGAAATTGGTCCAGCCGTTCTTGACTAGCTGATTGGGCAAACGATGTTTTTCAAAAATGATTTACTGCTTAAACATGCATGTATTATACATATAAACCCTCCTCAAGAATCACTCTTTAATTAAAGAAAACTGCATTCAAATCCGTTGCGTGGTTTTAAAGATCTAAGCATACATAGGGACAGCGGGAGACAACTTTGTTTTATACTATGTAATGAAAATGCTCCATGTTATAACAATGTAAGCATAAACGCCAGAAACAATCCAAGAAATTGTTAGCAAAATATCACATTGAATATACAGGGTACACACGCCAAAAACTGCTCAGCAGACTGGAGTTATGTTTCCCTTCAGATTACATTGACCATGGTAAAATAAGGACATCCTTTTACAGGTTTTCCACTTTACATGTTTTACTACATTGTTTTGCTCTTTGGAATGTGGCAATCAAAGATCGAAACATGTTCTTTAAAACAGGCTGGGTTGTCAATAAATTTAGTAAAGCCTCTATAAAAATAAACTATTAATAAAGTCGGAAATGTAAAGGCCCATTCATACGACTTCATTTTCTGATACGGCGAAATATTGTTCTTGTAAAACAGCATAACGTTTTACACGACACAAATTTTTTTTAACTTTAGTATGTCTTTACGCTAAGGCAGTCTTTGACCTTACTACCTACTATTAGTCATGTCATGTCATTATATTTTCTTCCTAACAAAAATACAAGAATAACAACATAGATAATAAGCGTTGTATTTACACAAATGTTTATTTATATTTTATACTAGCTGGTCCGGCAAACATTGTTTTGCCTATATACATTTTTTACAACCTTTTTTTATTAAAAAAGTAGCCTATGTCCGTTCTCAGGCTCTAAACTATCTGTCTACCTTCTAACCCTACCCCTCTAAATTTCAATTAAATGTAAAATTTTGGCGTGAAAGCAAGACAGACAGTTACTTTTGCACGTATAATATTAGTATGAATTAAAATCGATGCCTGTGTAAAATATTAAAATGACATAACTAATTAGCAGGTTAAAAAAGTAAAAAAAGAACCATGGTAAATTCTTATATTAAAAATCTAATCTCTAACGCCTGTCTTAACACAACTAACCAATATTTTTACTTGTTTACAACATTAGGTGCCCTTTGTTTACAAAAGCAACTAACATCTGTCAACGCGGGGTCGTATAAAAGTCTCCACAGAGACTTACTAATAAAAAGGAGCGATTAAAATAAAAAAAAACCGAACGCATCAGTATGCGTTCACACGCACACGCTTCAAAAGGCCATCACACCGAGAACGGATGTTTGATGTGACTTTTTGGCGTTAGATGAATCACTACTAGGTTTGTATAGAAAAAGTCACCAAACTAAAAATCACACTTCAAAGCAGTGTTTTATTTCAACACCACACTGCAGGCCTAACGAGCGCGTCAAAGAAATACACGACATAGAACAAATACGCACTGTGATTGGCTGTCGTGTCACGCGAATCTACATATTTCGCAGCGCGTTATATGTTTTGTCACTTCTTTCTCAAACGCTCTGCTAGGGGGGACTGTATGGTAACTGAATATATACATACATACATACACAGTCGACCAAGAATATGGGTCTACCTAAGGTTGAACTCAATGTCGTCAGATAAAGGTTTTTTTTACTTGTCTCAATATACCTTATTGATGTTGAGTGACACAGGAAGAGTCATGAAAACTGCTAGAAGACATTCTTGCCCGACCGTACATACCCTACTACGATAGTGATAAACATAACAATGTAAGTCCAGATTACTCGCAATACCACTGTTTTAAATCTATTGAACAGTGTCCGAAACATAAACAGAGTTTGTTAGTTAAAGTTCGTAGTTCGTATGCACAACAATAAAAAAATCGAGCTCACGCCAAGCACGTGTCCTAAGGTAAACGACACGGCTGTAAAAACATGAATCTTTACCCTATTAGTTTTACATCATTTTAAAAACAAATCCAACGATAAAACAAACACACACACGCGTCATAGTGATTTCTCTGCCATGTGGGAAAATGAGTTTGTCGGTGTTGCAATTGAACTCTACATAAATAAAGAAGAAAAATAAAACTTTCATAGCGAGCTTTATCGGCGCTGGTAAAAATAGTGTGCAGTTGCGTGATTCAGAGCGATCGGAAATCGCAGTCGGTCGTGATTCACAAAAGGAAACAATAAGTAGTTATATATATTATATTTTATGTAAATTTGAAGTTTTTTTCTCAATAGAAACTTTTAGTGTCATTACAGACAAATGTGTGGGTGTCAAGTCACTAGTCACTGTTGGCTACTATGTCACACATCGTGTGACTTAGCTTTTTCGAGCCAATCGCAGTGCCTGGTAAATCTTGTCATTTCATTATTAAAGCTCTTTGCTAGGTGGGTTGGGATAGACAGAAATATTGGAGGCGTAATTCCTCGGTCCCTTGCACCGTGGGCACTCGAGAGCAAGATAATTCCGGGTAGTTTTTTAAAGTATTATATTAAATTATATTGACATTCTCAGAGATATCTGTTTGCGAGATATTCAGAGGTGTCACAGGTATAGACAATTATGCGTGACCCGAAATTATTACTCTCGATTGTAGTCTGATTATTTGGTGACAAGACATACCACAAATTTTAAAAGATTTTATGACAAATGGCCTGTTCGTCGCCTATTAATCATTTTGAGACGAATATACATTTTACGATGTGACTAAGTCTATAAAATGTAGGTTACAAAAACCTATGTCTCTAACTAGAGGCAATTTAAATCTGTAAATACCCACTAATAGTAAAATTAATGTGACGATACCGATGTTTGAGATGTTTGTTATTCTTTCCCGCAAAAGCTAAAAAATGGACTTCAAAAACACTTCACAGTAATATCTTGTGCTAAGCTTGTATACGATATTACATCAGAATCAGACAATTTCCAACGGGATCGCAGCAACGGCTTTTGCTCAAGTACCGATGTTAAACTTGTACGCGGATGACATCGCGGTGCGTCCACTAGTTTGAAATAAAACAGTCCGTAACAAGCGGCCGTTAATTTTTTAATTTCAAATTGTGAATGCCAACTCAAACTGTCGACATTCCGTACAGAAACCGTTACGAGTATTCGAAATTCGAATCACGATCGAATTGGCAATCGTTAAATTTGAAACGGAAAGCCATTTGGCTCGTGTCGTTGACAGTCTTGAAAGAATAGTTGTAGATTTTTATTGTAGCACTGCATTTGAATAAAATTAAACTTCCGATTAATCGACGACGCCATATCATTGTGAGACAGGAGTAACGTGTAAATAAATAAGTAGGTACTTAGTTATTCTGGGTTATTCGTTTCCTGTTGCTGTTTAGATAGGATAATCAGATAAAAATACTGTCTGCTTGCTACTGGCATTTTAAATTTCATTTTGAAAATGCCCTATGGATATTATCTATCCATCTGTTTGATACACAGTAGATAACAAGTTTTGTCGCAAAGGCGTAAAGTGTATTTTTTTTTGTCACAATGAATAAGCATATTACCCTCTGTAGAGTTGCACAGTCTCGTAAAGAGTAATTATTATTTTCGAAATCTATTAGATTTTTTTTTTGTGTACTGTTGGTTACAGATCATTTGTTTTTCAGGATAAATTATGTGCTTCTCATTATAATATCACATTATAACCAGTATCTAAAATACAAAGCATCTTAATAACATTTTAGATTTTTCTTCATCTATAGTTGTCAGCACACTGACCACTGCTGGACTCAGGCCATCCCCAAAATGGGTCTTGTACCTCACTGCCACCGTTTTTGCTAAATACTCATAATGCGACATTAACTTACCTACATCCAACATGAGAACAATTATGCTTTATGTAAATTATTATCCTTTTTTATTAGTATTGAGTCATTGTGTGCCAGTAGAGTTCATTGTCCTTAAACAATTTGGAAATAATATTATATTGTGAATGACTGCATGACCTGCTATACCTAGTGCTAGATTTTGGACATAATTGATGGCTTGTGCCACTTTTAGTTAAAGCTAAATAATAAGGCCTAATATTTTATGACCTGACATTTACAACAAACTTAATCTATAAATAATGTTATAAAACGCAAAGAACTGTATTTTTGGATTTATGTTTAAGAACCAACTTCACCCAGTAAAATATTAAGACTTTTGTTGTACATGGACGTCATTGTTTTAAAAAAAAAATATCATTCAAATTGATCCAAGTAACAAACATAAAAAAAAACCTTTCAATTGTATTGTCAGTTTTTCAGCACATTCTCCGTTTTTGAAGTCATTTAAAAGCAAAATAAAGATATATGTCTTTTGATTCTAAAGTGAGGAAGGCAGAGGCATCCTTTGACTTAACTATGCTTGATGTACTGTCTGCATACTTAGATTTTATAACTATAATTATATTGTAATAATACTGACCATAACCATTTTATACTTACTAATATGCATTAAAGATGCACATCAATGGAACAATAGACAATAACTGAAATAATTATTACGTATAATAATTGACAGGTCTACTAAAAAAATATTCTATGCAACACTTATGTTGCACTGAAAACCCACAGTGTGTAAAACTAAAACAGACCACCACCATAAAGTTGGTTGGATTAATATTCTAGGTGTAGCCAAAATGTGTGATTATGAAGTGATGTACGACCATACATATATAAATGATTGGGAACAGGACAGACTGTCCCATCCTAAAGCATTGGGTAACATTCATCATCATCATCATCATCAGCCCATACTTGTCCACTGCTGGACATAGGCCTCTCCAATTGCACGCCACTGTGATCTGTTTTCGGCTTCTCGCATCCAGCTTCTGCCAGCATCTTGCGTATATCATCAGTCCACCTTGCCTGAGGGCGTCCTACACTCCGTTTGCCGAGACGCGGTCTCCACTCGAGAACTCGTTTTCCCAACGGTCATCGGTTCTACGGCTAATATGGCCGGCCCACTGCCACTTCAGCTTGCTAAAACGATGAGCTATGTCGATGACTTTGGTTCTCTGTCGGATCACTTCATTTCTGATTCGATCCTTCAGAGAAACCCCGAGCATAGCCCTTTCCATAGCACGCTGTGCGACTTTGAGCTTGTGGGCCAGCCGTGCCGTCAGTGTCCACGTCTCAGCTCCGTATGTCATTACAGGTAGGACACACTGATTGAAGACCTTTGTCTTCAGGCACTGTGGGATCGCTGATGTTAAGACTCGACGTAACTTCCCAAATGCTGCCCAACCCAGCTGAATTCTTCTGTTTACCTCGTCCTCGAAGTTGTTTCTACCCAACTGCAATGTCTGCCCAAGGTATACGTATTTTTAACAACTTCGAGAACGGTGCCGTGTACTGAAATCGGTTCCGGTAGAACATGTTCATTGAACATGACCTTGGTTTTACCCAAGTTCATCCGTAGGCCGATCCGTAGAGAAGAATCAGCTAGGTCATTCAGCATCAGTTGAAGGTCCTGCAGCGTTTCTGCCATGATGACGATGTCGTCGATTCTTCTCTACGGATCGGCCTACCGATGAACTTGGATAAAACCAAGGTCATGTTCAATGAACATGTTCTACCGGAACCGATTTCAGTACACGGCACCATTCTCGAAGTTGTTAAAAAATACGTATACCTTGGGCAGACTGCGTCGTGGGTAACATTGCATGTTACCTAAGTGAATTAATAAGATATCTTTTTGGGTTAAATTAATATAGTTTTTTAAGTTTACTAACAATCTATGGATGTATTTTTTTTGGTCCGAAATAAAGATTATTATTATTATTATACAACCCAGAAAACGGTCATCAATCAGTTTTCATTACACTTCCTATGTCACTAAAACATCAATCATCATCATCTTTGCAGAACTCCAGTAGGCTTTCGTCTTAATAATCGATGATATTCTTTCACATGCGACACTGGCAACAATTATTGGCACAAGCTAATAGATTGCCAATAAAAAAAGTTAAAGTTGCAATATTGTGACAAATAGAAAAATGTACCTTACTGACTTCATGAATTCAACCATAGAGTAGTAGGCCAGATTCTTGGCTGACTGTACCTCCTACAAAAATCTATGATTGGTTCAAAATGAGGAACTACAAAAGTACCAACTTTCATTGTTATCAAAATTTTTTTGCATTACGGAAGTGATGTTCTAAATGCCCAGTTCTGATAACAACTTCCTGACCTAATTTTTATATCTGTGTTTTTTTTTTTTTTTGCAACAACCCTTTCATTGACGGTGATATAAAGCATGCAATAAAACATGCATGATGTGTTACTCAGTTATACTTAGACAACAATAACATGTCTAGATAATGGCTTACTGAATATTAATTAATTATTATTGATAAATATTGCATAGTGTGTTTGTCTTGATTTAGCATCCTTACATCTGCATTCATTTCCGTACAGGTTTCTCGTCGATTTAATCAAGTTATTCTTACATTGGACAGACCTTGGCTAAAGTATAAAATCAGTGGACAATATACTTATTAGATTAGTTTCCTACACTTTAGAAATAATAGGTATCGTACCACTTTAGCCAGACTCAAACTATAAACATACTACTTAGAAGATTTAACAAAGTATGTTTTGCCGAGATAACAAATAGGTAATTAGTTTACCGCCCTCAGAACTTTGCTATCATAGTTGATATGCTTGTAAAACAATCGAACTTACTTATACGCTCAGCTGCAACAAAATCCTTTGGTACGACGAACCAACCGAACACCAAATAGCAACACAAAACACACAAAAAATTGCACTTCACCATTTTCACATAAACTTTTGTAATACTATGAAAAATACATATAGAAATTACATTTTAATTGGAAGTTTTATAAACAAAAACCGAAGCGTCCACAACAACACAAAACGCAACACTGACTGACTGATGATTTGCTTGACGTTGTCAAACAAACAAAAGAAACACGCTGACAACCGCACACAGCGCCATCTGTTGAAGGACGAGGACGAAGAGCTTTTTTCTTAATTTTGGACTTGGATCTAGGGTCATAGAGCGCTCCTAGCTCAGATCAAACACAACTTTTGCAACCTAAGTCTGTCTCTTTCCGTACTTCTGGATCCAACTAAGACCAAAAACAACTAGACTTGCAAACCAAAACTGACGTTTACAATAAAACGAGACCACAATATTGTCACTTTTAGTACTAATTTGACAGTTTGGATCATTTTCCATACATTTTGGTGGAAAAGAAACAGACTAAAGGTGGTACGCGGCTTGTAAGCCTATTTGTGTTTGGTCTGAGGGATCCAAACTGTCAAATTGGTAGTAAAAATGACTGTTTGGATCCATAAATACCCTGCTACGCCAAAAGGGACTGAAAATATTTTCTCTTTCTCTCCTGCATGTTTATCTCAGTGTTAGTATCTACTTGATGGTACATATCATTTCGCTGCACGCACAGCGATCACGACTACTCACGACGCGCTTAAGGCTCGTCGAACGTCACATGTGAACGAAGAGACGTACTTAGTTAAGGCACGGGTAGGTAAGCTAGGCTACGGGGCGAGCCACGTAGTTAAACTAGATGCGAGGCGAACAAGACAAACATGACTCAATTTGGGTATCAAACTTTTTAAACAAACAATAAATGATTCTTGTAACATTGTAAATATAAAAAAAAATACACTTCACGCCTTTTAATCTCAAAGCGGGGTAGGCAGAGGCACATGCTAAAGCAAAATATGCTCACGGTTCAAGCATATTTAACCCAACGTGACGGGGGGTGAGCCCATCGCCGTTATAGGGTTCACACATTGTAAATATAGTGGCACACAAAGATGCAGTCTATAATATTTTTCTTACAAACACGCTCTTTTAAAAAAAACCTCATTAGAAACCGAAAAGCGGACTGCGACCTCCGGGGTTGAGAGCAGTTGGCCTAAGCTTAAGTGAGAGTAAGTAACCAGGAGAGCGTTGCCGAGGATAATGGCCTGTGGTGCGATACTGTGGACAGCCTTTGCACCTCATGGGTTCCTTAACCTTAACCGCTTACCGATAAACTTTTTTTTATTTGGGACAACAAACAGATTTACACATAAGTATAATAAATCACAATGAATCACATTTAAATATGGGGTGTAAGCCCCATGACGCTATCCACACGTAAGATTTAGTGAACTTAAATAATACTAAAGAAGAGGAGACAGGTATTAAGGAGGGGAAAGGGAAGGGAGGAGAAAGGGATTTTCTTTTGCATAAATTCTAGAACTTAGGCTCAAAAAAATTTTTTTTTAATCACTATGAACAAGCGTTTGACCACCATCCTACTATTATTGATATTACCATTATTGCTATTTGTTGACTGTAACATTGGGGAACCAACAACAATAACCATTAGACCCACCTTAGATATTTACAGTTGTCTCACAGCGTTTGACAGCCATAAAAAACAACAACATAAATAAAACACAGCAAAGTTATAAAATAATGTTTATTTACTTACTGTATCATTCTTTGTCATTGTACTACACCGACAAATACAAGGTACAGTACCATTAATTATATAAAGTTGGTACTAACCCACCCATAATGGAATATTTACAAATGAGTATACCCAAAATGTTTACCTACACAGAATCATATTCTGCGACAATAGCATCATTTATAAGTATTTACAGCGTGTGTCACTATAATATAAACTAAAGGTAAACTAACACACGTTTATTAGTACCACGCTTTTAGGGATATTCCCGTAATCGCTTCTACGATTGTTACGAGTCAAATTGTAATACGGGAATCGCCCTAAAAACACGCCACTAACGATCACATGTTGCAGTAAATACACAATCGAAACTAATGAGCAATGATTTCAGTATTAATGTTCATTTTACATTTCCAATCCGAGATCACAGCACGTTTTATTTTTTCATTTAAGGACAATAAGTAGTTCAACTTAAACCGTTCACACTGCCGCCAAGCTTGCAAAGAATACAAAACTATCCATCTCTTTCACCCTGCATAAGTTAGAATGCGCGCGACAGATTTTTTTAACATGTTTTGGCGGCATTGCAAACATACAGTAAAGGCCGTTCCCGTTGCCACCAAAGTACCCAAGACACTTCCTGTATCACTAAAACATCAATAAGGTAGAGTTCGTTATATTGTGACAAGTAAAAATTGTATCCTTAGTGAAAGTCTTTAAAGTCTTTTTAAACGATTATAAACAATAGCGTATGACCACCATCCAGTCTGAAGTTAAGCAGCGATGTTAAGTATGACAAGATTTCTTGGCCGAGTATACAATCTTGTTAGATCAATACACAAAAACACGAAAACCATGCAGGCATGGCATGCCTGCATAGGTTTTTTTATATCAACATTTGTCCATATTTGGCATTTGATGTACAATCAGCCAAAGAAATGGTCATCACTTTAAAGTTCAAATTCATATTAATGTTTAGGACTATAAGGTTCGTTTAGCCTTGTCACATTATAGAAGATCTACCATAACCTTTTTTTAAGTTGCACAGGAAGTGTCATCAAAACTGGTAGACTACTTTTTTGCCGACCGTACCTACTAGAAATATTGTAGAGAATGTACATATACCAACAATGTCAATACTTATTGTATCGATGTCAAACGTGTTTTCTTGTGCACGTTTGACCAGTGGAAACGTAAGGCTGGAATGACACTGAAAAGGCGTAAGGTGTAGGCGCGGCGATGTCATGTAGGATCTTCAAAACTTTTCTTATGAAAAGGTTTATGAATGTAGATGAAGCGAAAGGGGTATGTCAGGATCGTGACAAATGGAGATCTGTAGTCTCTGCCTACCCCTCTGGGAGACAGGCGTGAAGTGTATGTATGTATGCAAAACTTTTCAATGGGGAATTTTCTGTCATACCTCCAAACAAAGTTTGACAGTAATGACAGTTTTCCGCCCTGAAATCTAGTCAGAATAACGTCAAAGAAAATTACCCATTAAAAATGTAGGTAAGCGGCATTTTCTGAATTATACTGTAGCGGAGGGGCGCAGGCACCTCGCCTCCTCGCCTGTTACATATATTTTGTACTGAAAAGCTTTGAAGCTGCAAGATCCCTGCGCAGCGACTTCACCTTACGCCATTTCAATATATGTAATTCACGCCTATGGTAAGTCAACATTTTCGAGAAGTTTCCTTTCAATTTGTCAATGACATATCACGTACTTTGTATCAGACATTATTTACAAGTCATTACACAGTGTAACTTTGACAGGATTAATTGACAATCCAAAAGAGAAAATGCTTTATTTACAAAACACAAATTATAAATATCCCAAACTTAAAAATTAAAGTACACACAGAGTATCAAAATTCCAATGTTCACGAGTGGAAATGCCCTTAACTTATTATCAGGAAATAAAAAAACATAAATAAAATGTTTTTGGCTTTAACTCTTAGGAAATTAAAC
This sequence comes from Conopomorpha cramerella, assembly GCA_012932125.1. Lineage (NCBI taxonomy): Eukaryota > Metazoa > Arthropoda > Insecta > Lepidoptera > Gracillariidae > Conopomorpha > Conopomorpha cramerella. The sequence goes on from SJJU01006384.1 coordinate 26,061, forward strand.
AAAGTAATTACTTATATTTAAAAAAAAAAATAACCGTCATCCGGTACCTAAGACTATTAAGGGGGATTTTTCCATGACCTTTAATTTCCATTAATATTTCTGTCATGAATATCAAAAACTCCATAGTCAATGACGGAAATATCAATTGTACCTATCAAATAAACGTCACAGTAATATCGCCCATTTCCAGCTGTCACAGTCAGCTACAAAAAAAAAAGTAATGAACAACCTTTTGTTCAGAAAGTTCGCTTTTCGTCTGGTCAAAATAATTATTGTACTTATTCAAAAACTATGACATACATACATCCATTTATTAGACATATAGAAACACGCACACAAACACACACACACGCACGCAAACTTACACACAAATTGTATCGGTCTAGTCTCAAAAGTGCGGTTAAAGAAAAGTCAACCTATATTACGTACAGTAAAGGGTATGTTTAATTTGTTTATCAATTATCGCTCATTATATAACATATCGCTCATTTACTGCAACAATGCGACATCTGAAAATGTGACACTGTTGAAATAACAATCTCATTACTATTATAGTTCGTGCATTTCATGAATGCGCGCGGGCCTTAGATGTGTGAGTCGTATATGGACACGCTAGTTGACAGTTCAAACGAACAAAACTGCCACACACACGTCTAAGGCCCGCGCGCGTTCATGAAATGCACGAACTATACTAAGGATTCTTTTCACAATAACAAAATATTGTGACATATCGCGTTGTTGCAGTAAATCAGCGAATGTCAAAGTTTAGTTGTAACTACTCAGACAAAACACAAATAGACTTGCAAGGACAGTGGGCCATTCATTCCTTCATTTTTCTTGATCCAAACTTTTAGTTTTACTACCGAATGAAACACTGTTTTTTTGTTAGTTTTTTTTTATTGCACCGTAAACAAGTGTTTGACCACCATCCTGTCTGATGTTAAGCAGCGATGTGGTTTACGATAGAGTACACTTGTTCATTAGGTACCTAGTTTTCTCAAAAGATGACGCTACTGTTTTATGTCAATCATCAATCAAACCCTCTTTGACCGAAACCATTTGCTAACTTCAATCAATATTCTGATTGACACCAAAATTCACATGACTGGTCAGTATCCATATGGACAATAGACATAGAAACTAGTAGTGACCTCTTGACAGTTTGGATATATCAACACAGAGTAAGGGACAGACTATATTAGCTCTTTCTCTTTCATTACTCCTTGTATATTACATTTTGTCGCGTTTTATTCTAAACGTCAGTTTTTTATTACAAGTCCAGCTGAGTTTAGTTTGAGCTTTAACACCACCAAATAAGGTCTATTTTAAATTAATCAACGGAGTGTAATAACCGCACTACTGAGACTAGACCACTGTATCGAGTCACTGGTGATATACCGCGCATATAAAGAGAGCACTGCTACTCTGTAAGTAGTTAATCTATCCACAGCCATTGTTTTTTTTTAGTAATGATGTTACAGTTTGGCAAAAAAAAAGTATAACATTTTGTCTATTGGCAATGACGCAGTCACACACTTGCACCGACGAACCTGAGACCAAAAACAAATCGACCTCTTCATATAAAATGCACAATCAGTTTGTATGAGGAGTTAGATTTTTTGACGGTAGATTACGGTATTTTGTTACCACGCTGTATTGCTATATTAGTCTTTGACTGCATATATGTAGTAATAGGTACGAAACATTTACACATTATTTCATCATTTGTGCCTATTTCCTGTGTTAATTGTGTAGCTTATATAGATACAAAATCGTCTATGCCCATTCCACGCTAATTCATGTTGAACTCTATCATAATAGCTTAAGGTTCATTTTAAATTTTCTTTTGCCAAACCATACCTTGAACCGGTAACCGGTTGATAAGAAGTATGTGCCAAAATACTTAAACAAACATTTACGACTTTACTGTCTATAACAAACGGTGATAATTACATAATCGATCTTTAGAAAGAAATATTCGGCTATTTACAACTCTCGCATTATCATATTATTGTAACAAAGCTAAACAATTTTAGTCGTTATATCCTTGTGCCTTCCTCCGCCAATTAAACAAAACCTCCACCGAGGTCAGAGTCCGAAGGACTGACATTATGATGATAGTGTCCTTTGTTACTTCTTTCAAGTGAATGTTGACTTTTCTAAGGTGAGCTACAGGAATAAACCATAAGGAAAAATGTGATAGAGACAACGCTCTACAAAGCCAAAGTTTTGTCGAATTGTCTCTGTCTAAAGGCCGATTTGGAATACCTATACTGGATATCTATTCGTTTTGAGTTTAGGCAGTAAAAATACATCTGATAATAGAGAGCATCTAAAAGAACTTTATTTAACCCAGTCGGATAAACATAAGTTCATCAAGCACAGGATGTGCACAACTTTTGGTGTCTCCTCATAATCAATTACTTTACCGCATGGACCAGTGTGCAATCAGATTCGAACCTGCGAATCTCCTACATGAAAGACGAGACACGCCAGATGCCGTAAACAAATTTAAAAAAATGGAATACATTTTGTTGTCATGTTTAGTTGATTTCCAACAGTGTCTAAAATACTGTATCTTTCATTGTAGGTACTAATACTTGCGTATAGATTTATCTACTAAATCATTTATCCATTTTAACAAACAAATAACTCATTTACACAGTTCTGTTGGCACATATCAATCACATCAACCAATAGGGAAGAAAACGCGAAACAGAATGCAGGTGGCGCTTTGTACGCTTGACCCAAATAAACCAATGAAAGTGAGGCAATCTGTCAAATAATTTACTAGTAACAATCGATTAACCAATCGTGTTTTACCGAGTCAAGCGAAACTAGCGCAATTAGTTCAAGAGTTTTCTTCCCCACACATCTACTACCGGACATATCAAAATACATATTAAAAATGATACAATTTGCGAACAGAATCAAAACTTTCCGTTACTGTGATTGGGCGCGCCGAAGTCGTCGCGGACCAATGGCGGTGCAGCTGCAACAACAATTCCATCACCTGATTGGTTATTATTTCACTTGACATCACTTAGTAGCGGGGTAGGCATGTTAAAGCTATGTATGACTTGGCATATCTCCGCGAGGTTGGCCGGGTCGTCGTATGGCGGACAGAAGGAGATCTTCCTGTCTCGACCCTCAGTGTGCACTGTGAGGACGCCCCATTGTTTTAACAGTCTAATACAGTTCTGTATGGCGTCTGATGATACGGCTTCACCTGAAATGTTTGTAAAAGATAATTAATGTATTGAATGTATTTGTTTTCGTCATAGAGTACCACTGGGAAAGTTTTTTCGTACCATGGGCTGAGTTATTTTCTAGAGAACATTTTTAATTTTAGAGCGTCTCTGATCCAGTTGGTCGGGCTCGGATACTTGACTTACAACCGGGAGGTCGCGGGTTCGAATCCGGCTACTGGACGTGTACCAATGGAACTCTTTTTCAGAGCCTATGTACGCAACGCAACGCTCGTACGGTGAAGGACAACATCGTGATGAAACCCGCACACCACAAGGTGTGTGAACCCTATAACGGCGATGGGCTCACCCCCTGTCACGTTGGGTTAAATACGCTTGGTGAACCGTGGGCACTTGCAAGTGGCCTTGCCTACCCCACTTTGGGATTAAAAGGCGTGAAGTGTATTTTTTTATTTTTAA
>SJJU01006387.1:0-22123 GCA_012932125.1 Conopomorpha cramerella
CCTGAACCAAATGTAAGCTTTGAGTCACCTAGGAGACATGGGAAACAGGCTCCTTGAACTCTCTGCCAATAATGGAAGTGGAAGTTACATAACAACATCCGTTTCTCAAACTCAAAAAGTCATCGCTCCGTCCTACCCTAAGGACACACAATTTGAATATACGTATAGATTCAAATCAAAAAGTATCAAGATCGTAATAAATAATGCCATAGCGTTGCGTCCACACGTCCGAGCATTATAGACTAACACAAGGACCTTAGTTTTATATTGGTCTGTGCGTTGCTTACAAAGTACAAGCATGCGCCGCGCCTGCTTGCGCCGGAAACACATATGCTTTAGTATGCGCCCACCTTTACGGTTAAACGGGGCCGCGGCGGCAATATCCGTTTCCTAAAAAGTCAAATGGACGTCTATCAAACGTTGCCACAAATAGTGCATGGGTTGAAACCCTCCATGCACTGTATTAAATGCACCGTTCAAATATATCGGTCATAGGATACTGTGAGTGGATTTATGAAGTTATGAAAGGATGAGATATTTACTGCAGTGCACTTATCTTTGAATAGTTCGAAGAAGCTTTACAATTCTTAGGTGGTATCAGACTGCTCTTCCGTCCCTTTGAAATTTAATCAGTCGGGCTATAAAATGTAGAAAATGATGCTTTACCTTTGATAAAATTGTGCGCAATTATCGAAACTACTACGTATAATAATTTACAAAATGTTATTATTCTCCCGTTTTTTTTAGTTAGTGTCTACTAAATAATTCCGCACCGGAGACGTGTAATGTAAGTTCTAAGCTGACGTTAATATTGTTATAAGTTATATGTAATAGGTACTATTTGGTGATATTAAAACCTAATTAGAAACATACAATTTTACATGTAAGTACTTAATTTTATAGATGAATTATATTTTAGATTTTCTCTAAAAACTACACCGACAAAAAGTATTATATTTTAATAATTTTGCCGTACATGAGTGTTGCTTTTAAAGTACATACCTACAAGGATATTTTTAATAACATGTTTTTGGAACAGACATTTTTTTTTGTATAAAAGCGATTATTCTTCGAGAAACAGAAGCAGCCGCCGCGATCCAAACACCCCGCTATAAAAACAAATAACCTAGAGTCTTGTCTATTTTTAACCCTTTTAATATATACATATGGTACGGTTCTGTTTCTTAACCTGCAATCACTCGAGATGAGCACGTACCAAATCACTAGAAGTACCATCTCTATTATAAATACGATAATATTCCAATGTAATTTAATGATACTTACATCCATACATAGTATAAAACAAAGTGGCTTTCCGCTGCTTGGACCTATGTATGCTGAGATCTTTAAAACTCACTTAAAAACTATAAACAAGTGTACTCCATCGTAGACCACATTGCTACTTAACATCAGGCAGGATGGTGATTGTTGAGAAAGGTTTTTATGTATAACACACTAGCTGTCTCGGCAAACGTTATTTTACCAAAATACCTTATAGCCTATATGCTATTTTAGTTTATAAGCTACAATACTGCCAAGTTTCAACAAAATCCGTCCAGTACTTTCTGCGTGAAAGAGTAACAAACATCCATCCACACATACAAACTTTTACGTTTATAATATTAGTAGTAAGTAGGATAAAAGTGGGTACTATTTTGTAAGCGAAAATTACACTAAACCTATATTATTACAGTACCTAATTATAATATGGTAAGTCAAAATAATTATTTTATCCCGACCACTTCACAACACAAAAATTTTCTTCAACCATGATCTTACTTAGCATGTACAGACTCAACAAGATCGATATTTTAACCATCTGTTTGATTTCAACCTCCTTATAAGAGCGTTTTGTACTGTATTGGACACACTAACCTACACCTAGTATTAAACTTGGCCTGACACCGCGTGCAATATCTAACGCGGCAAAGCTCAGGTTTACCAACATCGCGAACAGCACACCGAAGTAGGTCGTCCATCCATCCATTTAGTCGGATCCGGATGTAGCTTATTGACATTGTTAAGCCATTCAACGAAACAAGAGGAAATTGTACTAGAAATGATGGATTAAACAAAGTACGCACGCACTAAATTACTTAGCAGCAGCACACGACCGCAGTAACAGGGACCGAAGTCTATGTAGTCTAGTCATCCACCACAGTAGCGGGAAATGATGTGCATTGCTGATTTCGTTACTAACATTTCACTATCGTCCGTAGTAAAAGAGAAAGACAGAGTTAGCCTCGTGGTTTTTAGTTAAAAGAGCAAAGGCGGAATGTACAAAACAGTTTAGTAAAGTGACAAGTTAATTAACTGTGGCAGCATGCGAATACGTTGAACTTAATGACTGTTTGTTGTAATAAGGTTGGTTTTGTTCTACTGGAGATTTCTTGCAATGAAAGGCACACCTGTGGTTGTTCAACGGTCTATTTGACACTAAACACATTGGCGGACAGTAAAAAAACACAATAGATTTTTTATTGTTATGACGGCTAATAGCCGTTCAATGTCCGGGAAAGAGTTAAACGAAACGAGCCTACTTACTGATGTATCTCACTATGTGTCTACATATCTACATCATCATCAGCCACATAACGTCCACTGCTGGACGAGGGCCTCCCCCAATGAGATCCGTCATTTGGGGTGAAATGCCAGTAATCGCCACGCTTGGCAGGCGGGTTGGCGATCGCAGCGGCGTTGTGGTTTAACTCACAGAGAGCGCTGCTGCCCGTCCTCTGGAGAGCTCCCTCGGTCGCCTCTTACGACCACCATGACGGGAAAAGTTGGGCTGGGGTGGTGACACATGTATTCTATTCGCCGTCACCACACGGCTATCACATATCTACATATAGATATGCATATCGGCGTATGGTGTACAGCAGGCGCAATGCGCGCGTCATTTGAGTCAACAATAACAAACTAAATAAGTACGAATTCATGTAATTAAAGAGTTCAGTGTAAAAAAAGCTCTCCCTTAAATAAACAGAAACGTTTTTGCCGTTCATTAATTTAAACGCATTTCCTTTAATAAAGCATGCGCGGCACATTTCCGAGTATTTCATCTAAACTAACTTCCCTAATAACGAATTCGGTATCGTATGAGCCAGTTTAAATTGATCTCCATCTGTAAGAAGGTTTCTTTGTGGGAATAATGTTTAAAGCTCTCGAACACAATCATTTTGCTGGAAGCTGAATGCAAAATGATTCACGTCGTTAAAAATAAAATAATGTTACTTGTTTATTTTTTTTTCCAGGGCTGGACTGAGTGGCGCGGTAGGTGGGAGAGTGGCTTAATGAGACGAGACACATTATGAATACGGGACATTAGTAAGAAAGACTTACTTAATTTTTACTTGTTTTCACTTATTGGTTTTGGCTCAATGCAATTATTTAAGTTGTGCGGTGGACGGCGAATAGAATACATGTAAATAAATAAATATAAATATGTCACAACAACACACACATTGCCTTCGTCTCATGTTAATTAGCTAAAGCTCTTGTGTTCTGGAATTCAGACAACGAAATATACTCAAATACATTTTTTTTATTATAAATTCGTACTTATATAAATAAAACACCCAGACACATCCGACAAGTACTTAAAAGATTATCACCAAAATACCTGTCAGCGGTGGGAATCGAACCCACGACCCTACGGAATAGAGACACACATGCTGAGTATTACACCAACGGGCCCGTCAAATGACATGTTTTACTAGCCCCAGCCCAATTTTTCCCGTCTTGGGGGTCTATGCTAGGCGACCGAGGGAACTCTCCAGAGGACGGGCAGCAAGCAGCACTCTGCGATTTGAACCACATCAAGATGTTGTGGTGCCCCTTTGTGGAGGCCTATGTCCAGCAGTTGACGTCAGTGGGCTGATATGATGATCCCGCGAAAAACAAAGACTTTGATTTTCTTTATAATACAGTACGTAGAACGTCCAGCTACAGTAGGTCCATTAGCTTTTAGACTATACTTGGCAGCCTGCTAGTGAAATAATGGCCACTTATTGGTTAAGTACATTTTCCGTACAGAAATAATTCTGAGTATCCAATAGATTCGAAAGTTTGTGATGTGTGAGTGTGTACGTTATTGAAGGAAAACTACTGAAACAATTTCGACGCAACTTGGTGAGGAGATAGATCTACGTGATCTATTTACAATTATAATACTGTCTTTTAAAAATATTTCGACTCTACAACTAAAATAAATTATTACTGGTCTCTATTCTCAAAGCTCAGAGTCGTTAATAGATTTCGCTATTTCTTTGCAACATTTTTCTTTTTGTGAGTACAAGAAATATTGTCAGTTCTTTTTCAAATGACAATGACCCTTTACGAAGTCTTTTTTTAATGTAAAAGTGTAACTTCTTACGGTAAATACGCATGTATGTACATTACTCAACTTGGATGTTAATTGGATAGAAGCTTCGTACTAACAGAAAACGAGTGAACCCTATTTCTATACAGTTTGAGTTAACTACCCTAGAGTTATTAAAGCCTAAGACAAATACACACATCAAAAGTGTCTAGGGATCAAGTTTTTAGAAGATTGCAATGAAGTATATATATTACAAAAACTGAATTTATTCATAATTTATTCAAAATGTGATGATAAGTCATTGATACAGGCATGGGGAATTAGGTAGGAGACCAATCCAGAAGATTAAATTTGATTTAAATAAAGAAGATTTTTTTTAGAGCTAAAAAAATCTTAATCCGAATCTTTTGATGTGTGTAACTTCGATCGTCGTGTATAACGACATAATGTTAATTTAACTTAATTTATTTAAATAACAGTGGGGAAACTTTATATCCTATCATTAATTCTAAGAAGACACAAGTACACTCCACTAGTCCTCAACATTGGCCCACGTCGCTGAAGGCAGCCAAATATTCTATTCTCATTAAATCGTAAAACAAAGTTGGTGGACATGCAATATGAATGTGTATCCTCCCACCTACTCTATGATATACATACATGATATACATACAGGATGTATATCGTAGTGTCATATCCATAATAATATCGAGCCATGACCGCCGACTTTTCATAGGCAAAAATTTTTGACAAATTGTGTTTTTCATTTCAAATGGCGTTTTTAACTGTAACGCTTCATACTGCATGATTTTTTTTTATACATCATATTATGACAATAACATTTTCTTTAAAATTTTTCATCTGTGTGTCTTGCACGTGCAAAAATATTTAAAAAAAGCCTTCTCCTTTAAAATGTACATTTTGTCGCTTACGATAAGTCGGCGGTCATGTCTCGATATTTTCTGTCAAGTATATTCCAAAAAGGAATAGGAATATTTTTTTCAAATTTCAAAACAGTACGGTGCGTTGACTGCACATCACATAATGGCAATGACATTCACACGTACGTGACAGTAGGCTGTTTGTTTCTTTACTTGGCATACTGACCGTTACAGTCTCTCCCCTCAGCTCATACACTAGCCATCTTTGGGTAGGAGTTGCCAAGTGGCCTTAGTGTGCCGTTTTGTCCCAGTAGGGCTGTGGTCGGCTTAATAAGTACATAGGCGAAGAAATTAACGAAGCGTACGAACGTAAGTAATGTTTTTCGAAGTGGAAATGAAAGTACACACATCATAAGTGTCTAGGGATCAAGTACATTTTAGAAGATTGCATCAAGAATATATTTTACAAAAACTGAATTCATTCATAATTTATTCAAAATGTGGTGATAAGTCATTTATACAGGCATGGGAAATTAGGTAGGAGACCAATCCAGAAGATTAGATTTGATTTAAATAAATTAGATTTCTTTTTAGAGCTAAAAATGTTTTTGATCCCTAGACACTTTTGATGTGTGTATTATAATCATGATACCTATAAACTTATTGTCATTTGTAAGAATACTTTGATTTTTTTATCGGATCACTATCTCTGCCGGCTCTCCTCTCCACTTTACATACCGGGCTCTCTGTTAATTGGTTTTCTTATCTTGCAATCCAAAACTGATGTTTCGAACAAAGCTAGACATATAATATGAAAAACACGGAATAGTGAAAGAGTATTTTCTATTCCTTACTGCGTATTTCTGAAACCCAACAGTAAGTTTGATAGAAAAGATAGAGAGAAGAGTTTGGGTCCACGAGTGGATTTTATTGTATACATTTCGTCTGAAAGGAGACAGAATGAAGATGCTACGTGGCTTGGAAATCTAGCTGTGTTTGGTCTGAAGTGGCGAGAGTTTTGATATGACTATCGGCCCAACGCAATGTTTCGCCCGTACGCCTTTCAGGTAGGGAGGGCATGGGAGGCGGGGGGAGGGGGGGGGTTACCCATCTTTAGTTGTACAGCAGTAAACTTTTATTAACCAAAACCTCCCTAAGCTGACGTCTTGTACCTAAGAATTAGTATTCTAAGCCAAGTCGCATTGTTAGAGTTAGAAATGTTAAGCTCGGTTTGTCTTGTAATTGAACTAGGGGCTTGTTTTTATTTTGTAAAATGTGTATTTAATAGGGTCGAAACTACTGCACCGATTTGGGTCTTCAGGACGATGCACTGTTCCCGGGTGATATAAGCTAGGGAAATTGTATCCAAAAGAAAATAAGGCCAAAGGAATACAAACTGAACTTTCGATTTAAGATTATCATATAGAAATTTTAATAACCTAATATAATACGTGGCTGTAATGTAGCTATTTTTATGGTTCATTTTATTTAGATAGATAGATAGATAAACATTTATTTAGATCACATGAAACGCGTAGTAAAGCAAAAAAAAATACAAAATAAAATAAAAACAACAGACAAGAAATAGATGGTCGATTTTAAAGTAATATAAATAAATACCTACTAGTGTGCCGCGCTCCGTGATCTGTGTTTGTGACTGTACAATTAATGCAGCAATGTGCAACTTGCATTTAATGCGAATTCATGCTACAATATATCATTGGAATAGATACAGTTTTTGATAAGAGCTTCTATTGTTCCTTGTCACCTTGTGAGAACAATACGAGAATTTTGATTTGTCGGAGACGTTGAAATAATAAATATTTTTGTGAGTTGGGCATCAGCTGTTGCCTAGTTGTTGGGTACTTGAACTAGGGACCATCCGTTGATCATTATCTACATATACACACATCAAAAGTGTCTAGGGATCAAGTACATTTCAGAAGATTGCAATCAAGAATATATTTTACAAAAACTGAAGTCATTCATAATTTATTCAAAATGTGGTGATAAGTCATTGATACAGGCATGGGAAATTAGGTAGGACACCAATGCAGAAGATTAGATTTGATTTAAATAGATTAGATTTTTTTAGATCTAAAAATGTTCTTGATCCCTAGACACTTTTGATGTGTGTATATTGTTTGTATACACAAAAGTACTGTAGGTACATAAACAGTTTCTTAGAAATTTCTCATATCGGAAATATTATCTAAAGGAAATACTTTCGTCCGTGTCGATTTATTTCCATCCATACCAGACTACGATATCCTGTCTGTCAGTTTGATTGACAATAATATGAATAATTAAATTACAATGAACTGGATGATTGAGTGCGAAATGGAATACTTACAGAAAAATTGTTTCCTTGTTTCCTCTTTTTTTCGTTTAACACTTTTTTTTCTTTAAATATTGTATTTTATCTTATTTTCATGTTATTTTGTAAAAAAAAAAGTGGAATATTGACTTCTAAATAGAATATTTAAAGAAAAAAAACGTGTTATTGATTCTCTTTTTTCATTCATTATGTAACAAAAGTGATCCTAAAATGTATTTATTTTTATTTTTTTCGGAACAAATGCTCCCTAATAAAAATCGCCTCTTTAAATACTTACGTATACCCACTGACTATAAATTCAATAACAATGCGTCGATAGCCATCACAATACAATAAAAGAACAATTACAAATCACCATTGTATAATTCATTCGGCTACCCGCCTTAGGAAGACATAAAGCGTGATCTCGTGACAAGTCTGACTTCAAATAGTTGCATTAAGAAGAAACGATTGCCTGCGCCCGCGCACCATGAGAATGCTGCTTGCTATTCCAACCGCGCAATCATTTAAGCACAGACTACTAATGTCAAATTGGACCTGTACGTATAGAGAATCGGATGAACGCAAAATGTTTACAAAATCCGAACTTGTTTAGTTCTACACGGCCGTATGTGATGAAGCTCTTTGGACCAGAATCACAAGACCTTTAGTTACTTAAACCGTCATACAAGTGAGGTTTTAATTTACAATAGCTGGTAACAATTAACATGTCAACTAAGTAGGGACATCATTGTTTCAGTGTCTTTTGTTTTTTTTTTCTTTTTTGGTTTGTCCTTCGAAGAACTTTTTGTTGTAGCAAAGCTTCACAGTGGTGGAGGCCAATGGCTTTCAGTGTCCCGTCCGTCTAGCCGGAGCCGAACTACACGCATGTACACGTATGTAAATCGTGGATGTCAACGGAGGTGCGCGTACGCATGCCTAATAGAGACAACTGGCTATACGACGACGGCGACATTTCGACGCATAAATTGAGACGCGTAACAAATTATATGTGACCCGTTTAAATGACCCACTGAAATGGCCCATTTTTTTGTTCATAAGCTTTGTAAGTTTTGTAACACAACGCGCAATGGACAAGAGTTTATGTACCTATATGTGACATGGCGCCATAATTATTCTTCAAGTAGACATCATCTGGGTTTATTTTGAGCCAAAACAAGATATTGGATTTGTGTTTTAATAATTAGCATTTGTTACCTACGGTGGCGTGCTGTGTTTATGTTAGACTGATTTTAGATGAGCTTCAGTGAGTAGGAATGTGCTTGTAACAACAGCTCAGAATTTAGTCAGCGTTTGTGTACGTGTAATGTCCACGCACTGTACTAATTACATTGATACCTACCTACAAGAATTCTCTAACAAAGTCGTTAGTGATGCGCGTGAGAGTTTATCCAAAAGTAACTTGGGGACGTTCCCGTTTATTTGCCCGATACAAAATTTAAACAAAAGTGGTTGAAATTAAGAAGACTTTTGATTAAATATGATTTATGAAATGCTCAGTTTTGGGAATAAAAAAGAGCGAGTGTTGTATAAGACACTTATTCTATTGTAGTACAAAGGCAAGAAAAGAAAAAAAACGTTGAAAATGTTTACAAACATTGTTTGACTAAACATGTTAATAATTCTTTCAACCTTTGACCTATCAAAGATACTTAATATGCCATGTAATCATAATTTAAAGTTTTTTACTGATATCTCTATATTACAACCATAAGTACCACATACTCTAGATAGAGGCTGGTCAGCCTCTACTAAACATTTGTATAGATACCATTTGATATTTGCACTAAACCTATTTTTCTTTAAGCTTTCAATTCTATAATAATAATAAGGATTTCGACATATAACGCCAATAGAAATAATATTTAACTTACTTTTTTCAGGAACGCCGTCGTTATCCATAATTTCTTACTTAATAAGGTACTAGACGTCGCACAGTGATCTCTTAACACATTTCACTAAACACAAACCCAATACAACTAAGTAGTATTAAACCAACAAAATTTCATAAACACGAAAAAAATCGCGCGAGTACACGACAGAGCGGTAGTTTAAGAAACACAAAATGGTACAGTGGTAATTGAGTGTAGCTCGCTCGCGAATATGTGTGCAATACGGCAGCGGTCCGAGTGCGGTGTGGTGCGGCCGCGCCTGGGCCGCACGCGACTTGCATGCTCGCCCGCCGCCGCCGCCGCACTCCACGCTTAGCGATTATCTTGACACATCACGGCGACCTAATCAAACACATTTGGGCCCTCGACGACACAGAACCATTATTCCAATAACGTTATCGTCGCCAAATAAAAATGGGAGACGCTCGCAGATTATTCCTCTCACGTCCCGCCGCCGCCGACGAAGACGCCGCAGCCTAATCGTGTTGGCATTACCGTTTACGATAAATAGATAAAGATGTTCCCTTCGCCAATGTGGGCGAATCTAAACATCCGTTCGCGCGGTGATTTGGTGATTTCATCTCCGTACGATTGTGTTATCAGTTGTAAATAGCTCGTTAGCAAATTATTGGGAAGCTCGAGGTCGATTTGCCGTAAGGACTCTCGAGTTGAGTGATGATTGCATTTTGTAGGGCGCGTCGGTACCTAACCTACTGCATTGTTATCGTAAGGTCGAAGGTACTGGGTGCATTGTACTGCGATATCGTTGCTCCAACTGTCTTGTTTACCATTAACTTATCGAAATAGACAACTTTCGTTTTACAGTTTGAAATGAGACAGTGTGTAGATGTGTCGGTTGGTTACGCAAGTCGCTGACCCCTTACCTACAACTCCTTTGAGTTATTGCCCCTCGAGTGATAAATTGTCACATGCCTACATAGGGGATTTTACGCAACCGAACTCTACATAACACCTCTACCGTGCATAGTTTTATAACTGCATCGTAGATAATCGTACAAACTATAAGTACGGAGAGTAAAAACACACACACATCAAAAGTTTCTAGGGATCCAGAACATTTCTAGCTCTAAAATAAAATCTAATTTATTTAAATCAAATCTAATCTTCTGGTTTGGTTTCCTACCTAATTCCCTATGCCTGTATCAATACTCAATTCTTTATTGCATTTCACAATGTTAAGGTGAAACATTCGTACAGACTATAGGAGGTACAACATGACTTATCACCACATTTTGAATAAATTATGAATGAATTCAGTTTTTGTAAAATATATTCTTGATTACAATCTTCTAAAACGTACTTGATCCCTAGACACTTTTGATATGTGTACTTCTTAAAAAAATCACAGCACACTCTCATTTCGGATATCCTGTTTTAAGTAGCGTACCCTCATTCCATCTGTTCCGAGGATGAAAAAAAACTTACAACAATACGTGCGTAGCTACGTATATAAAAAAAACCTCTGCATCCGAGCAACATGTGTGATGGAACATCCAATAATAGATGGACTTACCTTTGAAAGGGATGTTTTTATGTCTGCGTCTTTTCACGCCTTCTTCAGTTGTGGAGGAGATTTTAGGTGGTGGCATTGAGGGAACTTCGGAGGGCACAGTGGTGATTGGCCCGCAGCCTGGCGAGGCTCCGGTGGTCAGGTACCCACCCACTGAATGTCTCCTTCTACCCTGCAGCGGGATTGTGTAAAACACCTCCTCCCGTTCTTGCATTCCATCTGGCGTCATCACTTTTGATGATATTTTGCCTTTTCTGTGGACAACGTTACTTTGCATTAAAAATATAATAAATACACTTCACGACTTCTAATACAAAAGCGGGGTAGGCAGACTTTGTTTGCAGTCTTTCTTTTATTCATTAGTGAAGTCCTACTAACTACCTCCTCTTCACTTTTTAATAGCACAATTGGGCGTAGTTACACAGAAAGGACTCAATCCACACTTTGCCCGAAATTGAGTTAGCTATACCAGGGTGCTAAGTTAAGACATATCCATCATATAAAAAAACATTTACACAAAAAAGTTCACTACAACCTATTTTTTATGTGCCCTGACTCAATCCACATGTATGGCGGGTCAATAGCGCATCCAACTTTAAAGCTCAATATCTCCGAAGTAACTTTTTGTGGATTGAGTCCTTTCTGTGTAACTACGTCCAATTTACCAACTTTATTATTCATATTAATATATCTAGAGCATAACTTCTTTCACAATTTTCAATAGAGATATCTATGTTGGTTGCATGACCATTATCTCTCTAAGTACTATCATTATGATCACGACTTTTGCACCGATCTTATGAGAATAACATACATATTGTTGGTTCTTAACCCGTTCGGGGACACATCCCGCCCCTGTATGTGACAATAATTGAATTTTTTTTTGGTCTTGAGTTGACAACGAAAGTGTTAGATTAACACAGTAGGTAACTCCTGCCTAACGCAGATGAATTTCCATCGAATTGTTGAGTAATTTCAGCTTATTGTAAATTGAAACAGAGCGAGCATGAACGGGTCAGTCAGCGCACGAACTGGCTGCCGAGTTTACTAATTACAATAGTGTCACATTGACCACATTTGCTATCGAGTGTTGCCAGCATGACGTTTCAAAAACAGAATTTGGCCGCCGCCACTGGGGCCAAATTTGTTTAAGTTCAGACGCTTCACCTTGTTCTCTGACCGGCATATAAATGATGAGGTTCATCGTTCACTGCTGCTTGTTGATACGCTCTAACGTCCAATGAAATACCAGTGACAGCAATGGACAACAAAGTCACCATTGACTCTAATGCTATTAGTAGAATTCTGACCCTGAACTTTCTTCGAAAACATTTAGGAATTTTACATGACGTTTCTTTGACACATTTTCGTTCCTATTTCTGTCACTAATATGTAACATTGTTGTGTGTTGCGTTATCTGTCTGTTGTAGGAACACACATGAGTGAAATAACTGTCACGGGACATCGTTGAAGAAGACAAAGTTACGCATAAGAAAACGTCACTCACTTAATCCTGGGCGCAGTGGAAGTGTACCGCATGTCTCCGGGCGCGCAATCCCCTGGCGCCGGCTGTCCCCTGAGGAAGGCCTCTGCCTGGTCGGGCTCCCGGGCCGACAGGGTCCGCAGCAGGGCGCGGAACTCCCTGCGGCGGGGGCTCTCGGGCTCGCGGCGGCGGGGAGAGCCCAGAGACCGGGCACCCTCGGCCCACACCCGCCCGGGCGCCGACCGGGAACACGGCTCCGTACTCACGCCCGTCACGTCCTTGTCCGGAAACGCGAAGTATGACGGGTTGTCTGGAACAATAGAGGACGTTAGTAAAGAATACGGGTATGGGAATACGGAATTTGAGATTTTTAAACTGGGTAGGTACTTATATTTGTTTCGGATTTCTGATCGTAATTACACCATTGGGATGTATAATAGCGGTAAAGTAATAAGAGAATTCTTGAAAGTTTTGTCACAAAGTATACTAAACAGTGGCAAATATCAGCATTTCATCAAAATAATTGAACCCAATGAGATAGCTCTAATGGTCCTATCGCCTTTCTTGATAACATTTTGGTATGCGGATTTCTTATCGTACCGTAGTACTATAAGCTCTGTAAAAGATACCCATGATTCGTTACGTGCGCGCGCCGTTAGACTCGAAACCAAGTCAAGTGCCGCCACGTAAAGCAGTGTTCTAAAAAAAGACCTCCTCAATTGAAACAAGTACCTACAGAAAAGCAAAGAGGTCTCATTAAAATAAGGACAATAAAGTGTTTCACCAGCTCGTCTCATCACGTCGCGGCTGCACGGCGAACAATCGCGCACTGAGCGCAAGGCAATCATTGAATAAATACAATAGAATAACGGCGCAATGTATGCTGTGCCTGTGCAGGCACACATCACTTGTGGCCGGGTTATACTTATGCAAAAAAAAAAAGTTCCGAAGACATTGGAATATTTACTGAACAAGGTTTTATTTAAAATTTTCTAATGATTTTTAGATAGAAATCTCACAGAGTTTTGTGATAACAGCAAGAAGAGAATAAGTATCATTTCACGAAGCTCAACTGCCCGAATCAACGATATTACACAAAACGCAATAAATATTCAAGTCTCCTTCACAAACGCGCGCCCGTGGGAAGCATGCCATATTGGTCAGTCGAAAAGTCCCAATCTAGCTGAATGGCGGTCGAAATTGGCCATTCACATCGAAAATTCGGCCTACAGAAATCTCTGGAGCCCTCCATCAAGTGTTTGTAGAGCCCGCATATGGCGACGGTGGGCGGTCGCCAAAACATGTGGCCCTCGTTACTGGACAATGGAATCTCAGCTTTATGTGAAGAAACACTTAATTTGGAACCCGGATGGTGGAGTGGAAAAAAAAATCTTTACGACTTTACCACGGCTTGGGAACAACTGTTGTTTTTGGAATTGTGATGATTTAAGTTTAGATTTTCGTTGAATTAAGTTTTTACGAAGAAGGTTTGTTAAATATACGTATACTTACCTAAATATAAGATGTACCTTACCCAAATATAATGTAAAATGTAAGTTGACTGTACTTATTAGCCTATTGAGTGTTGGAAATTACACATTTTTTTTTCGATATCTGAAGTGAAATAAAAAGACGCGAAGAGAACGAAACTGTCTCTAATAATAATACTGTCTATCACACGGCTACACCTTTGCACAAACTCCGCAGTCAAAAATAAAATCTAGTGTGCCAGAAAAAAAAAATCGGATCGGCACATAATTTGCAAATGATTAATACAGTATTCTCGCGACTCCGGGGATCGATCTCGAATACTTCAACAAACAGGCCGAGTCCGCCGCCGGGATGATTAATTCGGTCAGTCAGTATGTTACAAAACACAACACTAATGATTTCTTTTGTAGTTCCCGGATCGTGTAGGTATTCGCTAACGACATACGTAACAGAGCGGCCGACTGTCGTGGGTGTTACAGCTGCGCCCCGAGGTACACACACTACGTCTAGCGAATCGTAAACAAACGATCGTAAATAGTAAAAAAAAACATAATTGAAAACACTTCGTAAGTTTAATTGTTTCAAACATCAACAAAAAATCTATTAGGTACTTAATTTTTTAACACACTACACTTTACAACTATGTTTAATTAAAAAAAAAAGTTTCTGAACTCACTTGTTGCACGTAAACAGTAGTCGTATTGGGGTCCCATGGCGTTGTATGGGTCGTTTATGTATGGATGATCGCGCACGTCACATCCCGGCGCAGTCGCGAGTCGGTCTGCGCCGGCGCGCCCGCCCCGGGACGGGCCCGCGCGGCCCGGCGGAGGCGCGACGCTGCGCGCCGCGGGCGCAGGTGCCCCGCACACGTGCGCCCGCGCACTATATGGCTTGCATACACGAGTGCGATAGATATTGCTATGGTTTTTTGCTGTTTAACGTAAACTCAACACTTTTTTATAAGAATGACGTCTAAAAAACTCATCTTAAACTTGCACACAAATAAAGCTTCCGTCTATATAGAGGCAATAGACACAACACTCTCAAAGTGACACAGTTGTCTTCTAAAATATGACAATTGAAACGTAATTCGTAATTATTTTCAAAAGTATAATACAACGTATGTCGTGAAACAAAAGCTGCAGAGATTAAAGCTTTACGTAACTCTGCATTCTCTCTCCAGTTTCATATCAATCCGCGAGAATCCTGTGTTGAAAATAGGTCAATCCCAAGACGTGAAACAGACAGTGTTGTATTCAACGTCGTACCTTCCAGACAAGCAAAAGCTAAATTAAATTTATTGTTTTTTTCTTATCAAAATATCTATGGAAATTCTATGCACCGATTTCGAGTCAGGAATTGCGACGTTAAAAAATTATATATCTTAAAACTACCTATATAGAGTTTGACCGGTTATATACTTATTACGATTACGATAATCCAGCCGCCGTTCCAAAAAACGCCTTAACAGCGTTCCGTCATACCCTGAGCGTACCTAACGTATACCCGTGTACGCGGGCCCTTGCTCTCTTTCACAAGGAAACAGTCGATGCTTTCTGAGCACGCGCCTTTACAGGAAGCGTCCCCTCCCGCGCCACCTACAGGATATTCATAAAACCGATGTTCCAAGTTTAAATACAGCGATGCCATGTGTGCAGCACTGCCAGTAGCTCACCGAGGTGTTTGTAAATAAAACATTGGACATTTTGTTTACGTGTGCGTCGGCTCCATATTCGAATCAATGGGGAAGTTATGTTGATTGGTAGATGGACTGCTATGAACTTTCTAGATGCATTTTCGTACTTCGAGCATGTTTCTCGGAAGAGTGTTTCGTGTTTGCGATTTATTTGTTACTTCTGCGTAAGAGTAATTATATCGATGTTAAAAATCCTCCATACAGCTGAAAAGAACTGCAGAGATCTTTACCGAAAAACAAACTTACCAATAGACTTTTACCCAGCTGTAACAGAAACTATGTGGCTCAAATTGCGCACTAGAATTAAATCCAGAGATTTCATAATTAATTTGTATTGGTATAGGTCCTGACGCAAACAAGAGCTTCAAGTTCATTGACCAAATCGTGGGACTTTTTAATAAAAAACAACAATCTGTTGGGGCAACAAACTTTACAACCATTTACGGCAGAAATAATAAGAGTAGAAAAACTTAATCGTAGTTGGATATCAAGTACCCCCACGTGAGAGCCTTTCGGTTCCATAGATCTTTTGATTCCCTTCTACACAACTGATAGATAACAAACCGGCCAAGGAGTCAGATCCGCGCACCAAAATTAAGCTTTTTTTAATTGGCACAAAGTTGAAAATTGCCTGGCAGAAGCTGGATGCGAGAAGCCGAAAACAGATCACAGTGGCGTGCAATTGCAGAGGCCTATGTATAGCAGTGGACAATTATAAGCTGATGATGATGAATTGGCACAAAAATATGCCTTGCGCAATTTTTTCCCTTATAGTGCTTTATGACGTTGCTTCGGACCAAATTTCAGGATTCTGAGTTCACGGAAAACCCTCATACATTTCGTTCCTTTATCCTTAAAATATTCGTTGTCATTTCCTTTAAAAGGAAAAAAATGTTACAGAAATGAACTGTTAAAGGTAGATCTTGTTATTTAAAGGGGTACGGCTAATGGTTAGATAAACAGCATATACAGTTCATTCGCTTTTAGAATAGCTTTTTACATGACAGTCTATCATTTTGTAGCTATGTCGAATTGTAGTACAAATTAATGTATATTCTAACTGTCCTTCAAAACAAAAAAATATGTCACGATTTCCTCAAACGGACCAAAACAAACACCAAGCATCTTGTAACCCAACCACACACGGCCACAACTCTGTGCAAAATAAATATTAAAAAAAAAGAACTTTCAGTTGCAATCCGACCGCACCAAATGCGGAACAAACGTACCGAGTCGGGCTTTACATATTGACTTTTTCGAATACGAAACGCGCCCGGAGGGCTGCTGAATTTAGTACGCGCCCGTCGACATGTAAAATTAAAATGAAATACACATGTGCATCGCTCGAATGATACTGCAATCACTGTGGGTAGGTATACAGCGACCTACCTACAATGTAGAGATGCAGATTGCTTCTTTGTGATGAACTTGTATCAAACAGAAACTTTTCGTTAACGAATTACAGATGGTAGATGTAAAAATCATTTTTTTTAAAGAAACTCGCAACACTGCACAAGTTTAAACCGGTGTTACGGTGCGAAAATTAACCAAAGATAAGCGTTCAGCGGAGTACTTTCGTTGTATGCTTGACGTCACGAGCTGACTCGCGACGATAGACGTATACATACACACATCAAAAGTGTCAAGAACATTTTTAGCTCTAAAAAAATCTAATTTATTTAAATCAAATCTAATCTTCTGGATTGATCTCCTACCTAATTCCCCATGCCTGTATCAATGACTTATAACCACATTTTGAATTAATTATGAATGAATTCAGTTTTTGTAAAATATGTTCTTCATTGCAGTCTTCTAAAATGTACTGTATGTATTAAAAGTGTCTAGGGCTCAAAGACACTTTTAATACACATATTAGGAGTTTTCTTTAAAAAAAAACACTAAAAGAGCAAGTTCGAAGATGAACAATCATAGAATAAAGTAGTTGCATCTCTTTCGTTTTCAACTATATTTAATTTTGACAGATTGATTTTTTTTAGAAAACTCTTCATTCAGAGTTCGCATCTTTTATCTATCACGAACCGTGAAGAAAATCCAATTTAAATTTTCAATTTTCCTCAAGGTGGTTATCTCGGTTTTGCAAATATTGTCGAGAAAGTAGCTTGCGTGTGTGTGGGAGCCTCCCGTTGGTAGGTAGGTACTGTTGTCTCCAAGTTCTATTCGTACTGAAAAATGTCAAAGTCTAAAGTTTCGTAGGTCCCTAACGGATGCTTCCGCCTTATGGCTAGTTAATAGTTACTGATTATGGTTGCTTTCGTAAAATTTTCATAGATCCTAAAATAGGTTGTGTCAAAAATGTACGCAAGTAACGTCCGGTTATCCGTAACATATGATACAGATACCCGAGGTCCGAGGTTAATAGGAATGACATATTTTGTAAGTCCAAGGTTCAAAACAATCATACCAACAACTCTAATAAACAACAAAAGAAAACCAACTCATCAATTCCATCTTGTCATAGTTAGGTAATGGTGACACGTTATTTGTTAGCTATGAGTAATACACTAATAATATTGAGTGCGTCGTAAATTATCTCACCAGCATACACCTATTTACTACTTCACAGACTAAAATAAAACCAAACAAAAGCACCCCTGGTATTCCTATGAACAATAAAATCAACCCAAATCTTACCGATCGATCCACGTTTTCGTACTAGAAAGATAAAACGTAAAAGAATTCTTTCTGGCTAAAATAAACAAATAAAATCAACCTGATTTCCATACTCAAGTGTGCTGGCAACCTGACTAGGTTGTTTGAGATGCGCAAGAGTCGGCGCCCTCCGTGGAAAGAAACCAGACACTGCATTATTCATCAATTGCCAACAGAGAAAGTGCCAATGTACCTAATAATGTTTGTACTTCTGAAATCACTTCATGGGCTGCTCGTGAAAAGGGCGCGGGTCCTATTTGCTAAACGACTTGCAAAACTTGAGCTAGCTTGACAAGCTATCTCTTAAGCTGAATGTGCCGCATTTATTTGATGTAAGTTAACGTTCGTTTTTATAGTAAAGTGTTCGGTAAGTAAGTTTTCTCGCCTGCGACTGTAGAAGAATGAGAGCGGAAGCCGTCGATCTATTACGGTTTTGTTTTGGCGTAACTACCTATTCATCGTTTTCGTAAGCACGTCGCAATATTAAAGGGCTGGATAGTGGGAATTTTGTACAATGCGTCGAGGAAGTCTCTGTATTGTGGTTATCCAGAAGGGTGAGAAACAAAACAGAGATGAAAAAAAAGATGATAGATTGTATAGAGTCAAGAAAACGTGCGCGTTGAAGAGGCGTCTGCACTTCTCCAAATTACTCATACGCCGAGAGGATTTCATCCTCGCCAACAAAAAAAAAGGTAGAGCTTTGTTGATGGCTGGCTTATCCGTGGTGGTAGGATTTAATACCCAACGACATTAACAATGGACCAATAACTCCTGTCGTTTTTTAATCGAAAATACCTAAAGTCATAATTTACAACAACACACATATTGCCTTCATCCTATGTTAAGTACCTAGCTAAAACACTTATGATATAGAATTCACATAACGAGATATACTTACATAAATACATTTTTTGCTCCAAATTGATTTAGAACTTTCTGCGTAAAATAAGAATCTGTAGCCGTATCTCAATAGATCCCCACATGCTAACAATAACGATGAAGAAAATGAAACATAATCGGTTGTCTAACACCGGGAGCAGCTCGGGGGAGCCGCGACACCACCGGCAGTCTTCGTCAATTGGCTACATCCGCTGCTTTGCACTTGGGACGCGGATAAACGTCGGCGTTCACTTACTTTGTTTTGTTACTAACCAACAAGGACCGATCGAAAGCGGAATCTCTGAAAATAACTTTACAGTACGTGCCCACGTTTGCCTAGCTGGTACCTGAATGAGTGGCTCCATTGACTGTGGGTAATGCAACTTTACATTGGCAGATCATGGAGTTAAGCCTTGTCTTAAGTCTTGTCGTGTATTATTACGTACACACATCAAAATGATGATACATCAGGATGAAGTACATTTACTTATCCTCCAAATAAGTACATTTTAGAAGATTGCAATTTTGAAAAAAAAAGAATATTTTTTACAAAAACTGAATTCATTCATAATTTATTCAAAATATGGTGGATTAGTCATTGATACAGGCATGGGGAATTAGGTAGGAGACCAATCCAGAAGATTAGATTTAAATAAATTCGATATTTTTAGAGCTAAAAATGTTCTTGATCCTTAGACACTTTTGATGTGTGTATTTACCTTCTAATACAAATTCTATAACTGCATAGATTTACTTTTATATCGCAACAGGCATACCTGTAATGACGTTAAAGTATAAATGAATGAATATACTCTTTATTGCACACTGTACATCACAAAACTAACAATGGTAAGATTGCAAATAACGACCTTATCGCTCAGAGCGATTTCATCCAGGTAACCTAATTCATATATATTTAATAACATATAGTGTAATACTACCCATTAGTGTGTCGCTATCCGGTCGAGCATGTTCTAACCTAGTACTATATCAGTCTGCATATATAAAGTGTGCGTTAAAACATAAATAAATAAAGAAAGATCCGACTTCAACCAGTAATAGTCGCCCGCAAATGCGACTTTAAGTTCCCCTCGATTTATCGAGTTTTCCATCGTCAAATCCTGATTTCCTTATCATGAAAATATATTCCTTCCAAAAAAAGAAAAAACACACAGTCGGTTCGTAAACGACGAAGTTATCCGCGGACAAACATAAAAACCATATATACTGTCGAATTGAAAAAAATACTGCTTTTTTGAAGTAGCTTAAAATATACAAAAGTAAATAAACCTCTTTAACTGGGTATGATAAAAATAAAATATAACTGTGTCTTGTAGCTATTCTGAAACATGTCGTAGACTTAAAATATAGGATAGAACTGTGTGGTGACGGCGAATAGAAAACAATGTGTCACCCACCACGCCAGCCCTACTTTTCCCGTCACCGCCCGCCCGGGGGTCGTAAGAGGCGACCGAGTGAACTTTCCAGAGGACGGGCAGCAGCACTCTCTGTTAGTTATACCACAACACCACTGCGATCGCCAACCCGCCTGCCAGGCGTGGTGATTGGCATTACCCCCAAATGATCATGGAAATCATTAGGGGAGGCCCTCATCCAGCAATGGACATCATGTGGCTGATGATGAGGATACGATAGATATATAGAATAGATCTACATACATACACTTCACGCCTGTCTCCCAGAGGGGTATGTCTCCTGACATACCCCTTTCGCTTCATCTACATTCATACATCTTTTCATACATGACCTCCGGTTTCGAGTACTTTTCACGCCACCTTCGGCCAGGATATCACCAATCTGGTCTGTATATGTCCTTCTGGGGCGACTTCTACTCACCCGGCCCATTACATCACCCATATAAATCTCTTTCGTGAATAGACTTTCATCCATTCTCTCCATATGCCCAAACCAATGACCACCGAAGCATGCCCTTTTCAATCTTTGTCACTACGTCTTCCTTCAAACAAGAATAGATATAGAAATATAAATTTAAAACAAATAGCGAGACCTACTATTAATAACACATTTTAGTATCAAGAAGAGACATTAAAGTATAAAAGGACAATATAACATCTAAAAGCTCTCACTTCTATGTAGCATTTTACTGACTTTCAGCAAAATGTCACAGCTGTTTATAGTACGAGTATCTTTTATTTCTGAACGTAATTTTACCTCGATATTTTTTCCCTTGTAATAGAGAATATAATTTCTCCGTTGACCTATATACTTGCCCTAAGTCCGATCTGCGAAAGAATAAGAAAGGTGAAATTGTGCAATAGGCTATGTTGTATAATAGATGATAGCTTACCTACGTATCATAGGTAAGTTTCTAAATATATAAAAGGAAAAGCTGACTGACTGACTGACATATCAACGCACAGCCCAAACGGCTACACTTAAATTTGTAAAGGACGTAGCTTAGGTACCGTGCGGGTGCACTAAGATGGGAATTCCAGAAATTCCCACGGGAGCGGGAATTAACGGGAAAATAATTTTGTATGAAAAATCTAAACCGCTCAAGTTGTACGCTTGAAATTTGGGACGCAGGTACTACTAAATGTAATCGCGGGGCATCCACTAGTCAATAAATATAGAGGTACTTAATTATGTAGGAAAATTGATCTAAATTAGGTGCAAATCATGCATGAAATCATGCATGAAATCATGCATGCAATCATGTATGAAAAGTTGTATGAATATAGATGAAGCGAAAGGGGTATGTCAGGATCGTGACAAATGGAGATCTGTAGTCTCTGCCTACCCCTCTGGGAGACAGGCGTGAAGTGTATGTATGTATGTATGTAGGTGCGAGGTAGAAATGACCTCAAAGGTTTCGCGAATCTGGGTTACCTCTGTTCATTGTCCTGTGCAAATCTATCCACGTACCCGCAATGTAGAGCTGCTCCTAAAAGTTAATTAA
>SJJU01006389.1:0-17987 GCA_012932125.1 Conopomorpha cramerella
AATAAATAAATCAGTTTTATACAATCTGTCTCCCAGTTTTATCGTGCATCGCTGTGGTTATGGTTGTCTCACAATGTAATGGCAGTATTAGCCAGCAATGAACAGCGCAAGGGCGCATTAATTACCGCGGGAACACTTTGTAATTATATTTTTATGAAAAGGTGCAGTGGGAGTTAAAGGGCCTATAGATAAAGCATTAATTACTGAAACAACATAAACAACATAGAGGTAATTAAGAATACGGTCATCTGAATGTATTTAACTACTTATCGAATTTCATAATCACTAGCTGTTTTAGATATCAATACAAGATATGAACGAAGGCTGCCCATCCCTGAAGTAAACAATGAAGGAATTGAAAACATAACACAATATTTGAGTATGGGCGGGTGATATTTAACCTAATTGACAAATAAGCATAGATCATAGAATTAGTATGTACATGGCATGGATTCATCAATTAATCCATAAAAAAACCCTTCAAACCGTTAGGCCCTTGCACAGTTTGTCGCGACTTTAATTAGAGAGAAGCAGAGAGAGGTAAAGATCAGAGATATAAGTGTGAAGTAGGGTATCAAAATGTATACAGGGCATGTTATGTTGTTACATGAGCCCTTAGCCATTTAGACGGTGATATGCTCGACTCGAACGGACGAAACTCGAAAGGCGACAGGAATCTCGCAACGTCGGAACAATTCGTACGAATATCGTACTCGAAAGGCGACAAAATGCTCGCCTGTCCGAGAAACTGGAACCGTGTCAACTACGACACATGAAACAGATGAAGTCTGAACGGCAAGTTTCTCGCTTTGAGATTTATAGGAGAATGTATCACCTGTCAAATTCATTAAGAAGAGATTTATGTAGATTTAACTGCTTTCTACTATATCTACTACGATCTTGAAACTGTAACTTTGTTTAAAAAAATCACGGGACTTAACGATCCATAAAGAGACAGATAAGTAAATTTGGATCATTCAACTAATATTAGGAAGATTAGTAGGTTCCATCTACATACATTTAACAATGATGAAAGAATCTCTCATCTATCGATGAAATATATCGTTTAATAAAAATATCGTTTATTTTTTTTATCAACGCCAAGTTGTTTCTAATCATTCACCTGGTAGGTATATGGTCAAATTGAAAAGGACTCCTTTTTTAAGTCGCTTAAAAACTCGTGAACTAAAAACATTTGTTTTAGGTTTTTCTAAACATTCCTTTGCAATAAAAGTAACTACATAATATATTTTTCTGAACTATTTGATGTTTATTACATTGCAGATTGAAACACATATCACAATAGAACCGCATGGTATACGCAAGGCAGATGGAAGGTTTCCCAAACGTTTATTTTCCTTGCAGGTTACCCCACAATTGATGTATGAGTGCAATATAATAATAAACTAGTTTACGCCCCGCAGTTTCACTTGCACCACTTCTTGGGACCGTGGATTTATTTTTTCAATCCACACGAAACTTGGACATAATAATTAAAATAAATTAAGAATCATCAGCTCTTGAAACTATACAAGTGTAACTAACGCAAATTTCTCTTGAGAAATAAATACAATGTTCATGCTAGTTGTATGCATGCAAATGTAAAAATACTGTAACGATCTTAACTGCGAACGGCATTGTTCTTCCCGGATCTGGTGGTGAAAACGACACTATGTAAGTAAGGTTTACAGAAAATATCGTAAGGAAACCAGCGTATCCATAAAAGTAGGTGCGTAAAGCTGGTTTTCCACCACATGCGGAGCGAGCCCATTGATGACTCCGTTTACCTCGCAATACAAAAGTGCATACATCTGTTTCAATAGTTAACCAACCGATAACATGTAACTTTATTACTCTGTACATATAATCACTGTCAGCACTTGAGTCTGGCACGATTACTCGACATGGCGACACGACTATTCTTTGCCAGTTCTAAACTACAACTGAGCTCGCACGCAGTAGAAATCAAAATTATTTTTTCATTTTCAGTTTAGCTGTTTCATTTCACTTATTCCTCTTTGGCGGTGAAAAAGCATACCTAATTCACGGATAAGGCGGCCGTTCCGCTAGCTCATTCCTCTTTGGCGGTGGAAAACCGTTTATAGAATCGCTGAATTTTCCTGGTTGTGGTAGAAACGGATTAGGGGAGCAACGTTGTCCTAAGTTCAAAATAAGCGAGTGGTTCTTACGAGAGATGTGTTTCAAGGAATATGTCAGCTTCGCAACTCGCAAGACATCCTTAGACGACTCGCACCCCCCAGGTGGAAATACACGTTTTCACAGCACAGAAATGCTCGCACGCACGGCACAATCCCTAGCACAACGTTAGTGGAAGCGCAGCCTAAAACTAAGAGGTCACGATAGCAAACAAGCAAATTCAAGATTTGCTCATTCTTAAAATAAAGGAACGTAAAATTTACTAAAATAAACTGAAACTTTTTGGACCTATAAATTTACCTGAAATGCCTATTATTAAATTTGCCGGTCCTATTTTGAGATGGTGGGTGTGAGAAAAGAGTTATTTATTTTATTTTCATATTTATTCGACGTATCCCCAAATAACAAAACAACTGAGTAGGTGGGACTTAATGTAGCAAATAGCCTACCTATTATTGAAATAATGAAGTAATTTTCATACAGACTGTAAACAATGGGCAGGAAATTATCAAATATGTGTGCAACATTTTACAACAGATTGGAAAAATGCATTTTTTAAGACTTTACTTAAACCGTAGACAAAATAGTTTGAAACATTTGTTTAGTTTTAATTTTTAAGATTATTTTTAGAGTAAATTAAGATTTACAGTTAATTAAAGTAAGTAAGTAAAGGTAACCAAACTATCTGGAAAACTTTATTCTGCCATACCGATAAGAAGGGGGATAGGGATAGGACAGCAGTCCTAGTCCCGTGTTACCCGTTTCGAGTTACCCTAAACAGACAAAAATACTACGAAAATGGAGTTTTGAAGTTGGTACGGTCGGGAAAAACTGTATCTGTCACTAAAACTTTAATCAATATGGTAGTTTTGTCAAAAGTGAATATTAATGTCTAAAGAAATTCATATGAGTTAGAACCTTGGGTTGGTAAATGAGATTCTTTGCTGACTGTACCTTGATGAATTCTGTCAAAGACCTTTGAACCTTTTCACACATATCCCTACAGTTGGGGCACTCAACTTTTGCAATAGAGTTCGGTCGGCAACTGTTCTATGTGACGCTTTTTGCACTCTAGCTGGCGTATTGGATTTTCTTCTTATTTCAGCCTGTTCTGTTCTTATTTCAACCCCTTTTACTCCAGTCACGGACTGAAAGTTGACAAGGACGTTGTTTCGACACATAGTTAACTTCGGAAACACATACATAGTCAAGTCATTAGGTTCAGTCGGGTTACATTGGTTCTAATCTAACCCAGCGTCAATTAGTCGGGTTAAGTTAAACTTTACTTAACCGAAACTAACCTAATAAATTGTCGATGTATGTGTTTTCGAAGTGTTAGTACAGTCACATGCAAAACATGTATACACTTAGAAACATTTCAAAGCCATTTTCTCTTAAAATAACGACTGCTACTTTGATATTAGCCATATGTCCTCGTAATAAGGAATCTAGAATACCATATTTGCCAAAAAAAATCCCATCAATGCCTTGTAAGAGAAATCCTTTGAAATATTTCTAAGTGTATACGAGTTTTTGCACGTGGCTGTACATGTCGAAGCAATGTCCTTGTCGAAGTTCAGTTTCCAACCCCTTTTATTAATAGTTCTTGCTGTATGCTCTTCTTGAGCAGACGCTTCAATTTCGTATCAACATTAGGAAGGTCAGTTTCTAGAATACTTTGGTCTGGCTGGTTAGAATTGAATGATAATATAATCATGTGCGAGAAGCTAATAAGAGCAATCGGGGCAAATCACTTACAATGTTTTTCGAATCTGTATTCGATTAGAACAATTGCAATTAACTATCGAGATATTAATATTTCTCAATACTACTAATAATTAATAAACCTAACAAGAGGAATAGCTGACCAGACATACGAAATATGGAAAATAGGTACGCTCATAGGTTCATTGCGTTAGAACATTTTGCAGATTTTCCTTTACTCTAAGAGTGTTTGGCTGGTATACAGAGTCGTTGCTTCTGAGTTTTCTCTAGAGCGTCTCGGCTGAGCACGAACTCGGATCTCACTGAATAAGTAATCTCATGCGTCTTGTATTCAGAGTTATTTTTGTACGTTTCCTCAGCTGAGCTTGATCTTACTGAGCTAAGTAATAGATTGATGCCGATAATCTACAAATGCATTGCTACGACTGACAATCATTCATCAATTACTGTCAGTTCTCCAATCCTTTTCTTCAGTTATCAATCCAAATTCAAGAAAATACACAAATAATCGGTCTATAAAATAAACAAATAAACTGTCAAACGGTACACCACAGATAAATATTTGAATGCTTCTTGCCCTAGATCAAACTGTTGTCAAACCAACGCTGAGATCGCCCTGAGAACCCGATTTCGAGGCTCAAGTCTCAGCTCAGACATGAACGATTCTCACGAGACTGTTTCTCAACTGTGAATACAAATTCTTTGCTGAGACTGAGATTAAATTGCATTTGGACACTTCTGAGACTTAGACCGACTTCATCTTACGACTCTGAATCTGGACTCTAGACATACTCGAACCCACAACTTTTCTCTAACAGCTCTAAACTGACGGAAAAACTGATAATTTACTAATATTCAAACAAAGTTCAATTCAATTCAGTTAATTTTGTTTCTAAGTGAAGTTTGCTCTATGTATAATTTCAGGCACCATTCCTTGCAACAATCTTCTGTATAAACTTGATTGACTGCTTGTGATAATATATTTATTACTGTGATTGAAATCTACTACTTCCATATTTTCGTTATATTAAAGTTTTTGTCGGTAAATATTATTTACTTGTGATAAGATTTTACTTTATTAAACAGAGGATACTATTCAAGGATACATCATCATTAAACAGATTTCTTTTGTTGGTTTCTGAGAACATGAGAACAATTACTTACTTGTGAAGATATAAAACATACTGCGTAAGTATGAGTCACGGCAGTTATTCCAGTATGGGTGAGGCAGAGATAAAATAAATGCAGATTTTCTACTACTAGTTAGTATAGTAAAATTGTAGTTGAATCTTTTTTCCATTGAGTAAAGAAAAAAATATTACGCTAACTTACATAGAAAGTCATGACGAGTACAGATATTTCATTGCTTTATATTACTTCTCTCGATTTTCGGTATCTGCGGAAAATGAGAAGAGAGATTTACAAACTAGGACGCCTGGCATCAGCCATAAAACACTTGGGTACTTTTTTAATATTTTATGTAATTTCTCAATAATTATCTTTTTTTAATTTAATAGTACATAGTAATATAAAGACAAGTTCGTTTGTCATGAAGTAAAAAACTTACTTAAACTTACTTTATTATGAAATAATATTAAGTATTGGCTGCTTAACATCAGGCAGGATGGTGGTCAAACGCTATATTGAGTATGGGCGGCCATATTAGCCGTAGAACCGATTACCATTGGGGTGAACGAGTTCTCGAGTGAAGACCGCGTCTCTGCAAAGGAGTGTAGGATGCTGTTAGGTAGGGTGATATGTGCAAGATGGCTGGCAAATGCTAGATGCGAGAAGCCAGAGAGAAAACAGATCACAGTGGCGTTCAATTGGAGATGCCTTATATCCAGCAGTGGGCTAATATGAGCTGATAACGGATATGGGCACGGTACAAGAGACAACCAATTAAAATAAATGCATGCAAGGCCTGATATTAAATGACATAATAAGGAAAATACTGTGCTAACAGAGTGTTGCGGTTTGAAAGAAGATAAAATTACCATGATTGAAAAAAGTGGATGCTCTTGGTGGTTTGGGCATACGGAGAGCATGGATGCAGGTCAATTTATGAACGAGAATGGTAGAGAAGAAAACGTATGGAAATATGTATGAATGTCGATTACGCAAAAGAGATATGGTAGGCCATATTCAAGTCAGGCGTTATGTTTGTGTAATTTAACATGACAGCCAGGAGGGAGTTTTTTATGAGCTGAGGGCTTTATCTGCTTGTGATCAAGACCATTTTTCGCAATGATATAGTTTCGAATTTTGGCGGTAAACGTCACGTTCTAAAAAAAATATTCTATCAAAGATAGTTAAAAACAAAAGAGATGTTGCATCATACTTTATTTTATGATCGTTAATCTTCGGACGCGCTTTTTTGTTGTTGTTTTTTTCAAAGAAATCTCCTCTTTTTAATCACGAAAACCCCTTTTCGTAACATTTATGTGTTACAATGTAACGATTAATAAAATTTCTATTGTCAATAGTTCACTCTCGCTTAGAACGGTATAATAACAGTCCGAAAATGGTATTGTATATTATGCAGGTTACCACACGAGGGTTTTCCTTCAATGAAGAAACCTTAAGTCAGTAGAGTACTACAGCCCCCTCTATGGGGAACTAGAGAAGGCTAGGGAAGGAATAGAGGGGGCTGTCGCTGCCTTGTCGTGGCGAGGGGGCTTAGTACCCGGGTAGGGGCACCCGGTGAAGCTAAGAGGAACCCACTGGACCGGTCTGTTCTGCAGACTGGCCGGCCCGATAGGGACCGCTGTCCCGGGCTCGCTTTCGAGCCCGCAGACAAAGACCCTATGGCCTGGTAACTGCCGCCGGTGTAGGAGTTCGCTGGGGCAGACACACCACCGTCTGCCTCGAGCCGGAGTCGAACAGGACCGATCGCTGATGCAATTTCTTCGGGTACTCCCGGGACCCGCCCTGCTTCCGACACGGAGGTCATCATGGGGGTTTAGTCGGTAAGAGTCCGACACTATCCCGTTCGCTGTCCCCATGGCAGCGGGGTGTCCATGAGGATTCCCCCATGTTAAAAAAAAAATAAAAACGAGGAGTGTACCTACTGTAAACAAACTAGATACAGATAACTGAAGCCAAAACAGCGCCTGTAGGTATTAATACATTTTAAAGGAAACGTCACTTTGCTGATAAACATGTAATTGAATAGGTAAATTAATTATA
Source organism: Conopomorpha cramerella (assembly GCA_012932125.1). Lineage (NCBI taxonomy): Eukaryota > Metazoa > Arthropoda > Insecta > Lepidoptera > Gracillariidae > Conopomorpha > Conopomorpha cramerella. Next base: position 7,072 of record SJJU01006389.1, read on the forward strand.
CGATATATGAAAATCCTGTGCAATTTTTCTAACTCCTGTGTGATGTACAATTTATCCGATTGCCGATCCGTCTATTGTGTCCTCAATAATTTTACATAGATGTCTATATATGGATGTAAAGCTAAATAAAAACCAGTCAAGCATTTTCCGCCAAACGCAACAAGCGTGTGCACAAACAGTAAAAATGGAAATTTATAACGCTCTATTCGTTTACGTGCTTGGATTTGTTTTGATAGCTTTCCGATGCGCAGACGCTAAGCTAGCTCGTGAGTACTGTTTTTTTAAATAAATATTTTTTATGACTTGTCCAAGGAACACGAAAGATTTGACTTTCTCACTTTTGTGGTTTTTATGACACTTTAAATGTGTTATTTGTCTCCAATTTTTAATTATAGAAAAAAATATTGGGACCTGATGAATAGACCCGTGGAATAAAAAGAATTTATTTACCTTTTTTGGAAAAAAAACAGAGGTCTTGAATAGAGGAGCAATATAATTTTATTACATATTTTGTTAAAATGAATTATTGTTGAAAAAGACTTTCAGAAGAATTTAAAATAAAATTAAGTATTTTATTTATTATTCTTTTATCAATTTACTTTTTCGAAATCAAGGTCCTGTCAGGTCACCTGTTTGTTCATCACATAATGTGTGATTATTTGAAATGATGCAATTATTATTAGGTACATGCATTCAGTTGTTTCATATAAGGCGCCTCGTATTATAAATAACATTGGAAACATCATATTTCCAAAGGTCGTTCACTTAAATATATACTCGAGATTATGTCATGTTTATAAAATATCATTGTTATTTTTGTCTAAGTCTTATTTCAATCCAGTCTGAAATTAATTTCGCGAATTTGAAATGTGATCCAAAAACGAGTAAAAAAAGTGTTATAAAATTAATTGGGTGATTTGAATAAAACCTATAAAGTATAAAAAATATACTTTCAATTAGTGCTTTAAAAAAACTAGACTGACGAGATTAGAACGACCTTCTTAGCCCGAATTGGACTACTCCTCTAAGTCATAACTTCTATATCTTGCTTTGTGTGTGTAAATAAATAAAACAATTAGTAGAAGCAAAAGTCTAAACGGCGATTCCTTTGAATACTTTGAGATACACTTTTTGTAAATGTGCCAAGTACCTGATGTCGAAATTATATTTAAGCAGCTTTAAGAAGTCTATCTGAATTCGACCGTATGCGTTCGCGGATAACTCCTTTTTAAAGCAGATATTTCCAAGGAGGTCTCATGATATGGAAATCAGGGATTCATGATAGCAGACCCGATAAATCGAGGGGAATCGTCACGTGTTCAGTTGCTCAAAGGTGCATAGTGCCCTTCGACTTCATCATAGCCGTGTTGCAAAAATGCATATACTGCGGAAGTGTGGTCATTAGGGGAGGGACGACCAATGCTAAAAATGCAATCGCGATGCAATTTTCTGCTGCAAAATACTACAAATATATTGTATACAATTTAGGATTCGTAATGAAATTTGAAATAACGGTAATTTCATATAATTTTTTTATGTCAATATAGGGCCTAAATTTTTCATCACTTTCATTGCTGAACTAGAAATTTGGAACGAAATAAATCTCGTAAAATAAATCAGGACCAAACAATATAGTTTATTTGGTACCTGATAAATCTTTAGAATACAATAGAATAGTGCAAATAAAATACATGTGTCACCACCCCAGCCCAACTCTCGTCTTGGGGGTCGCGGCAAGGCGGCCGAGAGATATCTCCAGAGACCGGGCAGCAGCACTCTCTGTGAGTTAAAAGACAACACCACTGCGGTCGTCAACCCGCCTGCCAAGCGTGGCGATTATTGAACTTACCCCCCAAATTATCATGGCAGTCATTAGGGTTGGCCCTAGTCCAGCAATGGTCGTTATGTGGCTATTTACGTGTGTTCCCTCATAATGAAATAGTTATCAACCCACGTGACGTAACGTGACTCATAAACATAAAAGAGCATTCTCGGTCAATGCACAGAAATTGTTAAAGATTTATGTAAATAAATACGCCGAGGACTATCGAGGTGAAATCGTGTAAACGTATTATTGGTATTGATAAAAATATAATTTATCACAACATAGTCTAAATGATATTAAAAAGAAAACAAAGTTATCTTATTTCAGTTACATTAATTTAGTTTTGATTGGTTTTCAATTTTAATCTTTTGTCATCTAAAATAAAAAGGACTATTACATTCACGAATGTTGAGGTAAACCATTACAACAATAATAGTGAATAAACTAACAGAAGTCCTCTCCAGAGGGTAGCCTACATTGAGAACAGTGGCATTTGAATTGCACACTTGAAATACAAACCCCTTTGATACATTCACTCACGTCCTTAATCCCAATAAGGGAGTGGAGAAAACCTTAGACATTTTAAATTCTTTCACATTTATCATTTTTTTATGAAACGCGCACAGACATAATAACTCTAAGAATATCAATTCCTAACTCATTAATACGCTAAATGTGACTCAATATTGTTCACCGGGTGTAGGGGCGCAAATATACCCTATCATATATCTTATCGCGTCTATATACCCGGTGAATAATATGGAGTCACATTTGGCGTAGTAACGAGTTAGGAAATGATATTCTTAGATCTTCAGATCAGATAGATCTTCTATGGATCGGACCTTTAGTGAAAAGTAGTATATTGTTTTATATCGGCAACAAGCTTCGTCAAAAATGTCATGCCCTAAACGAAATGCGCGAAAAGTAGTTAGCTGTAATGTAATATGATATTTTTGTTTTATTTTTTGACATCACAACGTTTAATAATTCGACACTACGGGCTGCATGCACACAAATTATGACGTCATTGTCCCGTTCCGCACGCGATTGTACTACTACTACTACTGCAATGTTTGACGTTGTCACGTCAGACTACCGTCCGTAAACCGACTTTAGATGCCATTTTTTAAATTTTGTTCGCTATTTTCTCAAAAGAAAGCGTTACGGTGTTCTATGTCCATCATCAAACAAACCCTCTTCGACCGAAACTTCTTGAAACAACCTCAATCAATATTGAAAGAAATGTCACGTGTTATTGAGCTGTAAGCATTGATTAACTTTTAAAATTTAATTGAGCATTGATTGATAATTGAGATAGAAACTAGTAGGGACCTATATGTCTTAGAGGAAAAAACATCCCCCTTGATAATGCCAAAAATTATGCAGTGTTTTGTCTATTTCTAATATTTGAATTTTCATTGAACCGTGCAAAATATAAATTAGTAATAGGTATTCGTAGTCCTTCGAAACAGTTTATCTATTTTAACCGGGTTCGGTTCTCGCCTTAGACATAATGTTTTTGTGTCTAACTTAGTCATTAACTGTGACTACCACAGTTAGTACCATTTTCTGGTACTTCTTTTCATTCACATGGATACTTTGCCGTCTCGGAATAGTAGCGAGACTCTTAGGGGGTTACAATCTCATGTTGGTGTTGTATGGCACATGGGGAAGGAGGAGCTACCGCATGTCCTCTCCCTCTGCGGCCTTGGCGATGGTGGTACAAATGTCACGTGCTCGAATGCACGCCCGTGACATTGGTACCTCACGGATGTCGATCCTCAACCCAGGCCAGTCTACTGGGATTTAAAATCGTTAGATTGCGTAGTTTAGCAACCTATGCCTAAACGATTTTAAATCATTTGTAAATTAGTACTTTTCTCCACAATGGGGAATTTTCTTTAACGTTTTTCTGACAGTCTTTCGGGCTTACAATTGTCATTACTTTCAAACTTTGTTTGAAAAGTATGACAGTAAATTCCCCATTTATTATTCATTTTTGTCATAACAACCTTCTTCTGACATTAAAAAACACAATTTAAAAAAATATCGATATCGGTGCATACGGTCACTTGACCCCAAACTGGGGAACTTTGTACCTCTGTCCTGGCGTCCCTTAGGGTTATAAAATAATAGCTTAAATTAGGTCATGGACTATGTATATATATGAATAATCGAAACCGATCAATGAAGGCTCGAGATGTAATTAAATGAACTAACCAACCTTGTCCGACACCGCCCTAAGGTTTTCCGGAAACACAACTGCCACTTGATATACAAAGTTGGCAACCGGTATTGTCTAAGTATCTAAACCAGATGAATAACTACTACACTTTCATGGGTTTTGAATTGTATTACCTAGTAATAGAGTCCAAAATAAGCTGGTAAACTCCAAGTACAACGGATAATTAGGCAACTAGACAAAATCGCAATTAAACGATTCAATCGTGCAAGTAAATAATTGGGAAATAATTGGCACTGGGCACTGAAATTCTGTATCTTTGTACAGAGCTGTTTCCTCGGCAGTGGTCGTTAAGCCAAATTGGAGGCCTCGGATGGTTTTCAAACATCTAATGATTGGGTTGACCACAAGCTCGACAACCATCCCAAATCCTGCGGAAACCCGATGTATTCCCGGTTAGTGATTAGTGTTGCCAAATGACAGCTAGCTATCGATGACTGAAGGTATGCTATTTCTGAAGTATCGATGTTCGTGTTTTACAATACTATCGATGTCGTATTTTTTACGATGCGATGATATTGGTGATGACTATGTGCATTAACGTAACATGTTTTCATAATGTGACTTTGTACCTACTTTGCAACAACAATTGCTATTGTATTTTTTTTAATCATCTAGAACAAGCGTTTGACCACCATGCTGCGTGATGTTAAGTAGGGATGTGGTCTACGATGGAGCACACTTATTCATTAGGTACCTATTACTACCCGCGACTTGAAGACCTTCAGACTGTACTACGCAGGAAACACAGACTCCGGCAAATCATTCCACATCCTAGCGGTTCGTACTATGAAAATAGTTGCAAACCGTTTGCTTATTGTAGTTTTTATACTACTGATTTATTTATACGATCTGTTGTAGTAATTTCATATGAAGGTTAACCTGTAGTAAAACTATCGCTAGTAGTAAGACATCATGTAAAACACACTATTGTAGGACCAGGCCACAAACGGCGCGTCAATATAGGGCTATCTTACGATCCAGCGTCAACATCTATATTATAAAACTCTTGACTGTTTCGTTAATTACTGACTCATTAAGGCCCAGCCCAAACCCTTGACTCTAGAAAGCTGAAAATGTTTACACAGGGGTTCTTCTTTATGATGTTTTAATAAGATAAGAACGGATTTAAAAAAAACATGCTCTAAGTAGGTAAAAAGGAGTTGTAGCCCCCATTTTACAGGAATTGGTTATAGGAGAAAAACGTTAATTTTGGAGTTATGGTCTTTGGTATGGTATTTTAGAATTTGGTGGTAATATTTACATATTTGGAGAGGCCTATGTCCAGCAGTGGACAGGTATGGGCTGATGATGATGATGATGATTTACATATAGAAATTAATATTGAAACTACGGGAATGAAATCATGGTGAGTCCACTAATAACTACACATATAGAAAAGGATGCCAGACTATTGACAAGGAAATCCTCAATACTTCGACAAATACATTCAATGATAGACTGAACAAATATTATTTATGATTCCAAAATATTTGTTAGACCATTCTTGATATTTGTACAGACATGCTAGAGTAAATTACTAAGTAAGTATTCATTAATTGATGGATTTTACCTTTACTCTTTACCTTTTTTTTCGTGAAGAAATTCTCATATATACCTCGGATACTCGGTATTGTCTTAAAACGTATATTACATGTAGGTAACACTAAAAATATTACTCGATCATTCTCAAAATGGTGCCAAACGTGGCTCATTGTTCAATTGTACAATAAACATACAAATTTGAATATCCCTAAGGACATCTTTACACTGTTTTATGCCAAACCAGGTTCAAGCCAGCATGATACTAGTTTTTTAGCCCCTATAGAATTAATTACATTTTTAGTTACAATAGAACTGCTGCTGCATTTTAATCTCAAAGCGAAACACACAGATGCCTAAATAAATTATATACCTACTGTAGAAATCCAACAAAATTCACATGGCGAACAAAGTCTGCATCTATAATTCAATGTCACTTTCCCTTCTACATCCTAAATAAGAAACTGCCTGTATTATGTACAAGGGCACTCGCATAATAAGCATCTTGTTAATAATAATGCATCTTATGCATTAATGCACTAACAAAACATTGCAGATAATATTATGATATAGGTATTGTATGTATGCTTGAGCTAGGGCTTGGGTTCAAATTTGGAGTTACCATTAGCCCTTTTTAGAAAATAAATCGTTCATATTTTGGTGACTCATTACGTTTTATATTTTCTTCCGTTTATGCACCTGTGAGTAAATATTAAAATATATTACAAAACAACTTGTTGGCGAAAAGTTACCATAGAAACGTTATGAATATTTATTTCTGCCCTTAGAAAACGAGTTTTATTATAAAGGGCGATAGAATACAATGACACCGATTGCGATGTGTTTCTCAATCGGAACTTATAAATTATAAAAAAAAACAACATTGTAACCTTACAGTACATTTCCACTGGCTAAACATGTATAAGAATAATATTTTCAACACATCTACAGTCGCGAGCAACGAAATCGACTCATATACATCTGGTGGTAGTGGTAAATGGAGTGAATTTCATTGCTCGTAAATGTATAAACGCTGGTTATCCCTTATTTCAAGACCAACTGGCATGATCCCTAGACCCATGTCAAGATGTTTCATTGTACATGTTTAGGCAGTGAAAACGCACGCTTACGCACATTGTAACAATGTATACGTAGAGGTAATTGTACCTCGAGGAATTTCATTTCCGACCCACTTAAGGTTAAATATCCTACAGCACATTAGAACTATAAAGAATTCATGTTGTTGTTCAAGAAGTCGCTGTGGCGACATTACTTAAAGCTCAGACCAAAAACAACTGGAATTGCAAAACCAAAACTGAAGTTGCCAAAAGAACGAGACAACAATACGAAAAGCATGCAGGAGTGAAGGACTAAGAGAAAATATTTTCTGTCCCATACTGCGTAGCAGGGTCTAGTTGGGTCCAGAAATTTGCAGAAAAAAATCCGTACATTTTACAACAAGTGAATCGGGAAATAAATTCCTTGACAGTACCAAAGTAAAAGTGACAAAAAAAACTTTCAAATATTAGTAAACGCCCCACGATTGTATCATCGATCAATAAATAAAAATAAATGCACGTAAAAATAAATACCAATACACTTCACACCTAAAATCGGGACAGGTAGAGGTATTTGCTCAGAAAATGCTGACGGTTCCCCAAGCGTATTTCAGAAAGTTCTCTTGGTCGCCTCGCCGCGACCCCCACGACGGGAAAAGTTGGGATGGGATGCTGACACAGGTATTTTATTCGCCGTCACCACACGGCTTCAATATCAAATAAACTGTATATGTTTGTTTCAGCGGACTTCATAATCCCGTGCAATGACACATCAACAGAATGCCTCGTCAAATCGACACAAGAAGCAATACCATCATTCGTGAAGGGTATGCCAGAGTTGGGAGTCGCATCACTAGATCCATTTACAGTGGAAAGACTGTCGATTCCTCTCAACGGTTTGAAAGTCACATTCTACAAAGGAAGGGTCACGGGTTTCAGGAGCTGCATTGTGGATAATGTCGTGTGAGTTGTTTGAAAAGGATTTGGCCATATTTTGTATGGACGTCTGCCTTGTCAATATCTTGTGCTTAGCGATGTGTAAAGCTGACAGTCTTTATTTCATTATTTACATTTCGAGACATCTGGAACTATCATTATCTTAACCCTTAGCTGCATGTTTTTTTTGTCTGAATAAAATCCTAGCGTTTCTAAATTATGTGGCATACATCATGGGAATAAAAAAGTAAAAATAAAAAGTTGCTTATGGTCAAAAATTCTTTCATACGTGTTAGTTGGACTTTTGACATAGTTTAGAATAAGAAGTATGTTCAATTATAGAAAATTATAAAATTATAAAAAATAAAAAACCTATTTTTACATCATTAGCAAAGTTTTCACAGTACACGTAACTAACAGCTGACACCATTTTCGTAACTTAGGTGATAATATTAATATCATCCTTTACATGTATGCCACGAATTAGATTTACTTAATCTAATCACCTGCACGAATATGTTCATTCTAATTCAGAAACATAAACACCTGGATTAAATCCTTGTATTTGTGAGATACTATATAACTGCGAAGTTGATTTAATCTGAAAGTGCAAAATGAATGATTGTGCAAAATGAATGCAAAAACAAATACAGAGTATGAAGTCTATTATAGTACGGCTTGACAATCATGCAAGTTATTTTCCCAGAAAGAAAGGGGTGACTAATTTGAATGAAAATTAATTAAGGTGTTACCGAATAAAAAATAGGAAATAAAGTTTCAAACCTTTTTTATGTTTTACTGTCAAAATTTCCAAACAAATGAAAAAATATTTTCAGCTCTCAACTGGAAAAGAGGTTCTTCTCTCTGGAGTTCCATTGCAATCTGACCATCAGGGGTCAGTACGATGCTGTGGGCAGGGTCCTCTTGTTCCCCATCAACGGCGAAGGTGACGCCAAGATCAAATTGAGTGAGTATTTTATATACTTATGATGAAAACTAGGAATTTACTTCTAACGTCACCAGTGAAACAAAAAAATACTGAATCTCTATTTAATACCACTAGCTGACCCAGCAAACGTTGTTTGCTTAATATTCATTTTTCATGCCCGGAAACACGGTCGGAAAGATGTTTTCTAAAAATTAAACCTAGCTAGATCGATTGATCGGTGAAATGAAAATCGGTGCAGCCGTTTCCGATATATATTATATATATACAAGAATTGCTCGTTTAAAGATAAAAATATAATGTGTACATTCGTTCGACCTAATTATAGAACATGGGTTTAGGTTTCTTTAGAAATGGCTTAAACTCTCATGATATCTCATAGCCGAAAGAAACAATAATGTAGTTCAGAGCTGAAAATAAACGTTATTACAATAAGACGGGTTGTGTCTGAAATTATACCTAGAAATGTTCAGACCAAATCTCATGCTCGCGTGACTTCATAAATAACTAAACCTAATCTAGACCCAGATGTGTAGTACCTTTTAAGTGCTAATGCTCTGTACCTAATCACCTTTAAACCCGCGGAATATCGTAGAAGATCAATTATGTTTATTTAAACTTCTTATTAACCCCAATTTTTGTATAAATTTTATGGTATTAATATTCACATTTTATTATTCATTGGATACATTAAATTTTATTTGCGCATTTTAGGGTCAAATGCACAAATAAAATTGCGACCTTTACGTCGCCCCCGCGTGCTTTACGACCGGTACGGTGACATCATCGATTTTACTTAAAAGTAATATAATTGCAGAAATACTGCAAATATCTGAAACATTTATGTTTCTTTATAGTCTCATAGTACTGCCTTATATACCTTGTTCAGCAAAATGTACGTACATATAAACAGACAATGTATTAACTTTTCACCGCCAATGTTCAGACAGTTAGAAACATCAGACCAGTGATTTTGAAGTCTATGGTCAGAATTCATAACCACAAAAACAAAATGTATAATTTAGCGGTAAAAAGCTAAAGGTAAGCAAATCACCGCGTAACAGGTTGTCAGTGTTGCACACTTTTCATAATTTGTACTTTGCCTTCATTGAAATAACGTTTCGCCGTGATCTGCCGTACGTTTAAACTTCAAACCGAGTGAGCTTTCAAATAGGTTTACTTGTTAGGTTTCTTTCTAACGTCTTTAAAACAAATTCTAAAGTTGTTAGAACGAGACCACCTACGTAAGAAGTTTTTAACTTCAATGTTACTAAGGTGATTTCAAACTACTTAGGTATATCTGGATATCTTAATTCCCTAAGATTAAGAATGATGATAAGTGTATTCCCAATGAAATTCGCTCGTATTTACGTAGAATGTCATCATTTTAGCTTATTGTTTTGTTTTCCACAGCAAACCTTCACATGAAAGTGGACATCAACACTAAGTACGTGAAAGACAAGAAGGGCGTCAATCACTTCGCTCTCAAAGACTACAAGTTCACATTCGACTATGGCGATCGGGTCACTTTCAACCTCAGCAATTTGTTCAAGGAAAGCAAGGAACTTAGTAAGTAACATACACTGTCACGCTTGTACTAAAGTCCAGGATATTTTCATAGATATATTATTCACACTATAACAAAGACTGACCACAATAGAACGTTGTTCGAACGGTGTTCATGTTCATAATGAGGTGGAAAGATCGAACCTTTGGGGACATAGGTTACTTGACAGACAGTTGGGGTTTAGATGGACAAATAGTAAGTAATAAGTGGCTTCACCGTTTGACCATCACCCAATTATCCCTTTCGTGCCTCGGATATCTTTTTGTTCGCTTTTTACCCCATTTATTAGAGAAGCACGTCGTTATTTTTACGTCCCAGGTGAGCACGCTACCTAAATGTACATGCAAAGGAAATAAAATTAACTTGTATGTAAGTCCATCCATCCATACTGTCACGTCTTTAAATTGTACAGAACTTAAAAAAGTAAAAAGACGTAATGGACAGGGAAGATAACTAGCCATTTAGAAATGAGTAGGTAAATTTGGTCCAGTGGGTTAATATAGCCTGGTTGTATCAATAGTGACAAACGAAACCCTGAAGTCTTAAGATAATAAGATAAATCAATAACAGAACAGCCAGAATCTATCTACCATGAAATGTCGACCTTAATTAAGTCGGTACAAGCTTCTCAGCTAAGCCAAAATTTCTAGGCAGTAGGCGGCACACTACGTCAATCTACTTCCACGTTGGCCTTTGCGAATTTATTATTTGTGAGGTAAATGAAATATTCATAATATTCTCTATTCAAATACCACCTGGAAGCGAAAAGGGAAATTTAATCTGTTTAAAAGGGATCAGGC
>SJJU01006391.1:0-26698 GCA_012932125.1 Conopomorpha cramerella
TTAATATCTGCATAATATATTGAACTATTTTTTATGCAACTTTTAAAAAATACAGTTTGGTAAAAATACGATATTTAAATTATCTGTGAAGAATTTATTGAATCTAAAGTAACATGTGACAGAACGCTACATAGGCTCAATAGCTAGAAAAATATAGGGCTTCTATTTCATTAATTTTGTTTTTTTAATTTAAATTATAGTTTTTTCACTATTGAGGCTGTTATGTTTCTCTTAAGTCCTCATTGATTCTTTAAAATGGTCGAAATAAATCCGACCATCATCAATAAATCCGACCAATTAAAAATAAACGAATTCGCGAAAGACAAGAAAACATTAGGAAACAGTAAACAAACAGGATGTTATCAGAGGAGCTTCAACAAATCAAAGCGGAGCCAATAAATTTTCTAAAACTTCGCAAACGGTCAGCAGCCACGCCAGAGGAGGAGTAATCTGAGAAATTTAATCAACCCTTACAAAGCATGTTTTTCAGAAAATCTGCTCTTACAAAGGGTTCTCACAAAGAAACACAAAGACAGTGAGACAAACACTGAGGCCGAATAACAGGAGCTGCCTCATTGAACTACAATTACCCCGAGAGGCCTCGAAAAAGCCCTTTAATTAAACCCCCTCTCCGATGACGTCATAATTAAGCACAAATGGGATGTTGTTTTGTTGTTCTAAACATAGAAATTTCCTTCTAAACCCATCGACAATTCGTTCAGGCGATGGTCATTGGTTTTCCTTTACATTGTGTTACTTTATACAGTGTCTTGTTTGTACGTTGCAAGAATGTCTCACTTCCTTTTCTCCAATGCAATAAACACTCTTGTAGACCAGTTCAGAACAACTTTAGGTACATAAGTAATATATGTATATAAGTCACGCCCATTTCCCAGAGAGGTAAGTACAGATCATTGACCTTCATTTGTCAATGTCATTCGAATCTTCCACATCTCTTCATACATGTTCGTAAGTTTCGTGTATTCAGTACGGCGTTCTTAAGGACATTGTGGGATTAATGTTGTTTTTCCAATAGTTTTAATATTGCCACCTGAAAACAGATACGAGGAACAAAAAGAACACAACATGGAAAGGGGGAACCGCAACGACCGCATTAACTTTAAATATTTATCATCAGACCGGTTAAAGCGAATAATTTGCCAGTCAAATGAGTTTCTAAAATACCGGTTAAGCGGAAAATGCACTGAACTAATTATTTCTGTCGGACATATTAATACCGAAACCGAACTGAAAACGGGAAAACATTGTTTGTGTCAGCGGCTGCGTTCAAAACTGTGTATAAGATTAACCGAACATTTTGTTGGATGTGGGTGCACTATTACATGTGAAATACGTTTATTGCCATCGCTTTCATTTGTGATTTTTGGCTGTTAACGTTTTTGTTTCGACATGACTTTTCTCTCTTTGATCAAGTGCCTCTGCCTACCTCGGTTTGGGATTAAAAAGGTGTGTTTATTTTATTTTTATGACTTTTTCATAAAAAAATAAATAGAAATGTATGTAATGTCATAACTGACCATCGATGTCGTATATATTCACAATCATGAATACACGCAATAATATAAATTTTATAATTTAATCAACGAACATTTTCAGGGATATTATTTTTTATGTAACGATTTCTGACGTTGAGGATCTCTTGATAGACCTACTTGAATGTCCTTAATGCGTTTTCAACCTTTAAAGAGTGAATATCTTTCTCCTTTTATCAACAGAACAAAAAACATGCTTACCGATTTTGTCTCGTGACATCATATTTATTACTTAGGAAGATCTATAATATGAGTCCTATCCATAACAAGAAGGATATTCTTGTTGAGAGGCGAAAACTTTAAAGTAATGATTTTATATGGCTTTTGTTACTAAAGAGAAACTCTTGGATTATGATCAATTGATTTATAATATACTTTTGTTTAGCCTAAAATGGCTCCGATGCCCAAAGGAAGCCGTCCAGCGTAATCGTGTCGCGGGCTTTGATAAATTATTATTTGCAGGCCATTTCGGATTTAGGTTTAGGTAGTGGGGTGGATTTTCGGCGCTTCGGTCTGATACAGCAACAGCTAGACTGTCGGTGCGGAGTTAAACCATGGGTTTACTCGACACACCTACCTACACACTGCTGTGGCCAAGCCCATGTCCACAGCTGTAACCCTGAGCTACTGCGACCTACGATGTGTTCCATCATAGAGCTCACTTTGTGTATGTACTCACCTGCGAGATAGGATCAGCTTTATATGGGACGAAGTGCGTTTCGGCTTACCTGAAACAATTGGAATGAATTATAATGACTGAATGAAACATTGCGTGCAACATGCGTACAGACGGACTGTCTGCAAGTAGTGAATGTTATTATAAGAGATCGTAGGAAATGTTATTGCAGTTATTCAGAACTAAACTACAAATAGAAGTGCGGCCGCTGAGAGAATTCGCATGACTGTCAGTTGCTATGAGTAAAGTGTGTTTATTTGTAAATTATTTTATTTTTTCATAAAATAGACTTCATGCCTTTTGCTTCCAAAGGGAGGCGGACGCACTTCCTCTGCCTTCCCGCCAAAATTAAAGCTAATTGGAGAGGCCTATGTCCAGCAGTGGACAAGTATGGGCTGATGATGATGATCATGAGTCCATCAAGTATACCTATTCAACCCAGCGTGACAGAGGGTGCTTTTTATTTGATACTAGTGATCGTCCCGCGATTACATTCGAGTAATTTCTGTATTCCATACAAACCATAACACCCTTTATATCCCATAGGATCGGGATAATAAGTATCCTATGTCCATCTCCTCCTAGTCCGCCTAATGTGTTCAGCCGTTCTCGATTTGTAAATAGTGTAACTGACACGACATTTTTTATGTACATTGAAATACAGCGTGAGCAACCTCCAACAAGGTGGTACGATGGTGTGTTAAAGGTGGCGGACACACGTTGACGGAAACGCCACAAGACCGATCGTTGTAACGCGCCTTGGGGGAGGGTATATATCCAGCACTGCATGTCAGTTGTCTGACATAAAATTAATTAGTTTTTCGGCAGGCACTTTTACATGTTAATAAAAACCAACAAATATTTTTTATTTGAAAATTCGAAACTGTTTCAAAATTATGCCAACCATTTTAGTTTCAAGTCGTAGAAGGACAACATCATGATATAACCCACACATCACAGTGTTTGTGAACTCTATAACGGCGATGGGCTCTGCTAGGTTGGGTTCAATAAGCTTGGTGAACTGTGGGTATTTGCCACTATCTACCCTCCTTTCGGATTAAAAGGCATGAAGTGTATTTTTTAATGTATTTTTTCAGCAGCGGTTGGACAAAAATGTTGTATTACATCGCGAGCTTGACGCGTTGGTTAGGCCTAGGTTTCACCTGTTAGCAGAAGATAGTGTAAAATAATAATAATTACTGTTAATTACATTATTAATAATAATATCTGGATTGTGTTGACGACGAGTATTCAATAAACAAATCAATCAAAATATTTTAAATTATACTCATAATTATTGGTGGAGATTTTTACTATAAGTACCTAACGAAAGTGTAAATAGTTTTTGTTATCATGACATAGTATAAAACAAAGTCGCTTCCAGCTGTCTGTCCCTATGTATGCTTATATATTTAAAACTTACGCACTGGATTTTGATGCGGTTTTTTTTTAGTAGATAGAGTGAGATTAAGAATTATACTGCGTGTAAAAGGACCCCGAGCAATAATCTTAGAATCGTTGTTGGGCTCGTCACTATGGACAACTTTTACTATGGCGACAGTGAGAAGAAGTTTTTCATCTTCATACAAAAATTTCCTATTTGCCATTGCCCGGAATTTTCGCCATAGTAAAAGATCTTCATATTGACGAGCCCAGCAAGGTTTTTAAGACCATTGCTCGGGGTGCTTTTACATGCAGCATGTATAATACATGCACATAATAGCAGACATAATTATACTGTTAATAATGTATGTTGGCAAAACAACGTTTACCGGGTCAGCTAGTAATAAATAATTACCTTTAATCCTACAAAATCTCCTACCCCGCAGCACTTGCTAAGCAAATTCCATATTATGTTCATAAATATATTGATGAGGAATCTCAGCATTGATTGGATTAAACAGACACACTGTGCCCGCCTTTGTCAGTCACCAGCGTGCCGTCAAACTATGCAAGGAACAGTAATTTACTTAGCAACTATCAAACTCTGACGTGAACAATGATTAAGTAATCAAATGCTTATACAACACTAGCTGTGCCGCGCGGTGTTGCTCACATTTTATTCTTTTACAATAGAAATTATGTGATGTAATAAATATTAGGTAAATATGTTTTAAACGCATTGAACAATCGTTTGACTACCATCCTGCCTGATGTTACCCGTGACTTGAAGACCTGACCTGAAGGCTACCCTACCTACTTACTGGGTGCGAAATTAAGATTATCTATACCCTTTTTATACCCGATATGGACTTTTAAAATGATATCAATGCGCGTTTCTTTTAAAAATAAAATAGTGTAGTAGGTGTAACTTGATTGGTGTGAGATTGATCGAAATTCGTCCAATAGTTTTTGAGTATATTGTAACGCACAAAATATGAAAAATAAAATTCGATTAGACGAGCTTTTTCGGTTTCTCCGGCAGAGCTTACAAGGATGACGTATTAAGTTTTTGTTTTATCTACCCCATATTCGCCTGGGACGCTTTTATATGTATTTATTCCGATACAGGGGGTTAAAAGTGTCTCTACCCCGCTTTGGATTAGAAGGTGAACTTATTGTAGATTTCAAATAAACTTGTATCACTATGCGTCAGGACCTTTTACCGAGACCATTTTTTTAAAAATAATTATCTCAGAAATAAGGGACTTACCTATGTAAAACTTTATTTGTATACAAAAAAGAAACAGTAAATCAATTAAATTAATAAAATAAAGAAAAATAAATACAGATTTTTTTTTAACTAAACTTTAAAATTAACCAATCAGTACTCATGTGTTCTAGTATTTACTTTACACATAATAGTTTGTCTCTTTTACACAGTTGAGAATTAAACAGGACAAATGTTTTCTGAGCAGAGATCTGTGCTTTAGCGTAGTTTCAGACTACGAACCTCAATATGCCTCAATTTAAATTTTCTTCAGTTACAATAATTATTTAATTAGTCGCAACAAATTTATGATTATGAAACTTTACGCAAGTAATTATAATTTAATCACAAAATTCTAATCTCACCCCGCGGCGGTAAGAAACGTTAAGAGATAAACAAATTAATTCACCAGATACCAACAACGTGTAATACCCTTTTTCCTATTCAATAAGCGAGTTGACTCACAGACCGCGACCCTTTGGCACAAGTAATTTAAATTCAGCTGTAGAATACGGCCGGACACCTTTCCTGTATATTGACCGTTTTACAGTGAGCTTTCATTTCATTGTCGAACACTGTACACGGTAGGCCAGTTTATAATTGTAATGTTAGGTAAGTGAGGTTGAGAAAACAAGATGCAACCCTTGACGATAAAGTCCAGATGTCTCCCTGAGATGTAATCGCGCCCTTTGTAGGTGGAGTTGTAATGAAAGGTGGCTGACGATACTGATAGGTACGTCTTTAATCAAAGTGAAACTAAGCCCGCATTTGGCTTCAAATTTTAGTGGAATGTACCAACTCTCGTTGAACCACGGGTTCCTCTCGGTAGTTCATTGAACCCGGTGTCAGGTAATCTGTGACTATAACACTGTGTCTGTAAGGGGTATCGCTGCTTTGTTCTGTACAGATAATATTACTGCAACTTACATACAGTCGCGGTAATGGCAAGGTCACTCATTGTAACTGGCGCATGCCATTATTATCATTTTTATGCGACGACTTTTTAAAAAAAAAAACAGCGTGTTTGGTCCAGTAGGTGGGAGAAAAAGACATTTTTAAGGTGGTCCCATGATACGGAAATCAGGGTTTGAACAATTTTATGGGCGGACGACTAGTACTGGTTAAAGTTTTTTTTTCCGTTATTATATAATAAAAGCTCTTGGCTATAACTGGAGATTATTTTTTTCTACGTACCTATAATTTGTGTAACAAAGTTAATATTAATAGAAAAACAACTACTCCCACTGAATTTTCATAAAATATAACTTATAGATAGACACTTATAGTACCCTAATATTAATACAGGTACCTGAATTTCCTTAGACGTTTAATTAAATTCCAAAAATACTGTAAACACTAAAAACTGGCGTCTCGCTTGGGACAAAGGCTATCAACTTCTATGGAGTATTATCATAAAGCTGGATGTACATTGAGGGCAGGTGAGCAGTGGACGCGGACTCGTTTGCTGGCCATTTCTGCCGTCCGCATTATGTACATCACTTAATAGTGGGCAGGAAAACACTTGGCTCGTGTCATGTGCGTACATTTCTCAAATTTATTAGAAAAAAATTGACACACCCATAATTGAAGTTAGCTTTTGTCAACGATCTACAAAATGGATATTGATAATTATTATTATTTCAACATTACACTACTTTATAACATGTTATCCTTTAAATCCCACGGTAAAGGAAAAAAGCGGTATTTTCCGCGCAGCATATGCGTAATTCTATATGTGCTGGTAAATAAGTACCTACCTAATGAACAAGTGTGCTCCATTGTAGACCACATCGCTGCTTAATATAAGACAGGATGTTGGTCAAACGCTTGTTCAAAAAAAAAGGAACGGACGTTCACCTTTATGACCACACGAGGCAGAGTGATCTTTAAGGACAATACTAAAACACTAACTCCAGTTAACGGCGGATGTCTTAGCGGAAGTTGTGTGAGTTGGAATAGTGTTTGGAGAAATTGAGATTTCACCTCTAATAACTATTGTAACCGTACGTACATAGAGCCTATTATCCCGTAACTATGGGTTTAACGCAGACTCACGTGATGATTAAACTTAGAAGAAATACGATATTTTATATAGCTACATTGGATATAAAACTTAAAGTCCTGGCTGATTCATTAATCACTGACTCATCAACACCCAGACCAAACCTTTGACCCTAGAAAGCTGAAATTTTGCACCCTAGAAAGCTCAAATTTTTTAAAATGTTTAAGTGAGGATATTTCAAAATTCAACGTTATGGTTCTAAAACTATGTGTCATTTTAAATAGAAATAAATACTGAAATTTGTGACAGAAATCGCGGGGCTTTCAATAGTTTCTCAATATTTGTGACTCTTACCAATAACCCCTGAACATATGACTATATTATTGAACCAAACGTTTCAATACGATTGAATATCGTGTGCAATTGCTTAGTAAGTGCCTCCGCCTACTCCTATTACAAATTCACTCCTCTTTAATAGACTTAAAAAAAAAAAACCTTTTTCAATTCGACAGCATATATGTGCTGTATATATATGTTTGTCTAACGATAACGCCCTCGATTATGAAACGATTTTAAATGATTTCTCTTTTGTTGTAATGAAGATATTTCGAAGGTTAGGGAAATCAGTGTGTGATTTTGACAAAAAGATAAATCGAAGGGAATTTAAAAAAAATGTATGCGTCGGTGGTTAGTAATGGTCGAAGTCGGACCTATTTTCTTGAAAATTATTTGACGTTGCAAGATGTGAACTTTTTCTACATGACGGAAAGTACCTTAGCGTAGCATAATGTACCTACTGTTCAATTAAATCGAACCCGGGACTCCAAATTGTAAAGCCTGTGCTCAGTAAACTCGCCAATTTGTAAACGAAATAGCGTCTCAAATCGCTTGGCAAGACAAATCTATCTGAACTCACGGCCGAGCCTTAGATAACAGTAGCAACAAATATTTAAGCAATCCGATACCCATTGTCTCTATTCCCCAGTTATCTTAACAGGCGGAGTTAAATTAATTTGAGGCCAGAATTAATGCTTTTTGTCAACAAGGTATCAATTTCGGAGTTTGTAATATGCTTAGATGTTTTGATGCTAGTTCTGCCGTTCTAAGTTTAAAACGAGTTTAAATTGGATTTTGAACACTGACTAATTAAGTTGTTGCCGCGCGGTAGTACGATAGAATAGTTGCTTATTTATAGCACAACAAGTTGAACAATATACTCTTTTTAATTTTTGCCGTAAAAAGGCTCAGCTTTATGTCATAATGATCTTTATTATTATTATTTAATACTTTATTGCACAAAAAGTACAAAGGGTGTACTTAATACTAAAGTATTCTCTACCAGCCGACCTCACAACAGGGGAGAACATAGGTGCGGGTCAGTATCAAAAAACAAACATGTCTTTAGTCACAAGGGGTTTGAACGTTTTGCTGACTTTCAGCCAATGTCAGACAGAAGTGTGCCATGATCTCTCTGCGTAGCACCCTCAGTATCTCTTTCTTAACAATATGTATGGAAGTTGAATGTACTTCTGGATCCAACTGTCACTTTTACCCAGAAGTGCTGCCCCGTAAGGGACAGAAGATAAATATCTCTTGCTCTTTCACTCTTGCATGTTTATCATCTATCACCAATATAATATCCCCGAAACCTTACTATACCCGATAGGAAACTTCACACATTTGTGGAAAGGGAAATGTTCAATCATTACACAGTATAAAACAAAATCCCGCTGTCTGTCCTTATGTATGCCTAGATCTTTAAAACTTCGCAAAGGATTTTAACGCGGTTTCCTTTAGTAGATATAGTGATTCTTGAAGAAGGTTTATATTATGTATAGTACATGCATATAATAGAAGAGAAAAGTTGTTAATGAAGTATATAGTTATTTATATAAATTACACTTCACTTCTTCGTGACGCCCCGAAAAGTTTTTCATATTCTATTAGCTGATTGCCACGTTATTGTAGCGTTTGACGAAAGTTTAAAACAAAATTCGTGTTTGTTCTCGCTTCCGAACAGTAATCAAAGGCGAAGGGAAAAAAATACGCGTAACATCTTATCAGATAAATTACAAGGTAAATAATTTGATTAAATGATTCGCAGGTGATGTCAAAAGATGTCTTCCCGTGTACTTCCTTTGAAGTTTGCGAAAAAGCGGAGAAAATACTGTTACTTCGCTTACTTGGATTTCAGCGTTGCTTTTTTTTTACTCTTTTAAAACTCTCTCGACACGCAACAGTTATGTAAGGGACTAAAACCGAGTTGATAATAGTAGAATTTAATAATTAAATTTTTAAATAAGCAAATTTTTGTAGATATTCATAAAAACATAGATAATAAGATTTTAGTACTCTAATATTTTAACATTGACTTGAGACATTGCCAGCCACTACTTACCACCAACTATCTATCATGTTTGTTTTGACGATATGTTATTTGATTGATCTAATGGGATTAAATATTAATAAATAACTACCTACACAAATGTCCTTGTTAATAGTTAATGAACAGTTTCCTTCCGTAATATGTCTTAATATAAATATGGTTTAATCTATTATCCCGTAAGCGTAAGTATGATTCTACTGCTAGGCAAAAGCCTTCCTAATCCGCCACTGCCATATGTTCGTTAGTTACATCATTTGGAAGTACCAACTACATAATACATAACAAAATTGCTTCCCATTGCATATCCCTATGTATGCTTAGATCTTTAAAACTACACACCAAATCTTGATGCGGTTTTTCTTGAATAGATGGAGTGACAGAAACGCTAATAATTTTAGAGTATTTATTTAGTGTCATCAATGTACTCGTGGAAAGTCGGGGCGTATGTAATACAACCTCATCCATTGCCAGACATACATTCATATCTATACAAACACACATTCAACATACGTAATGTCAAAATAACAGCGAAATCCCACCGAAGCAAAGTTGGCAACCCGTTGCAAATGTAACCAGGTTCTGAGCAATAAAACACAGGCAACATCAGAAACTTTTCACACGTGAAAAAGTTATCGCGTTTAGCCGCAAATTATGCGTGCAGGGTAGTTCAGCAGTGGCGCATTGGTTCTCCGTGGGGCCATACATCACTTAGTCACCCAGATCAGCGCGCGGGAGTGCCTTCCCCTACCGTCTTAAACTTATTAAGTCTGCCCCGAGTTGCCGCAGGGGTAAACTGTAACGCTCCTACCCTACTCCGAACCATGGAACATTGAACTGATAATATTATGAAAATTGTTATAGCAAAGAGATCAACTTCGGTATACAAGTAGGTAAGGAATCGTGCGGTTTTTCGAGGATTCCGTGTACGTATTTTTATTGAATGTCTATTTTAGAGTTCATCGTCGTGGAGAAATGTCGGAAGTTTTGATAATATTCTACTAACTTTGGTTAGGTACTTTTGAATGGGAGTTTTTGGTAGCATAAAGGTACAATGCATTTCCTTTTGGAATACACTTGACCTACTTTACCTGTTTTTTTTTGTAGTTTTGTCACACTCATTTTGCAAGTGAACAGAAAAGGATACAATGAAAGGATACAAAAAGTACAAAATGACGGGCTTTCGAGTAGGTATTTGTATCTTCGTTTTGTATAGCGGACAGCATACGTGTAATTTTATTTTTCATTGAACCAGAGAATTTTGAAATATTTCAAGGTACCCGATATATGATAATGCAGAGCAAATTTGTTAAATGTAATTATAAGCCAAATTTTTTTTTCACGAAATAAACATTTTTTAGGAAATATCCCACATCATTTTCTAAATACGCACGTACCAAAAGTGCAAGCATTCTTATCCTTTACTTGTAATACTTGTACAGGACTACCTAGTCCCGTTGTTGTTTAAAGTATCCGTAGTTACCCTAATTTAGTGACGTAAAGGAATTTTCGTTGCCACCCTAACGTTCCCTTCATTTGACCCATCTCAATTTGAACCTCATATAGATTGCCAGCTCAACTAAAACCAAACTGTTTACCTCAGATTGCCAACAAACTGCAGATACCAGCAGTAAATGACCAGCAGCGAATCAAAGCCGGCTCATCAAAGGCATTCTTCCGATTTCCGGTGCGTTTTCATTTAATCTCATGATAAAGCTTCAAGGGAATTTGACTCGTTCTATTTACACGTGTACAAAATCGTTGGACTTTCGCTCGGTGAATAGGTATTTAGTGCAAGTGTCAAGTTAATATCGAATGGTGATTGCTTAATTTCAGAGCATACAAAAGGAGGTACAACCGGCGAAGTGGACTGGGAATGTACCTGCGGCCTCAGAATATTCCGTGCTCTGATGTAAAGTTTGCAAATAAATTCTAACCTCTTACTATTAACAAAAGATGTATAATTTAATCGGTGTTTATGATGTACCGAGTAGAGTTATCCGCAAGCCGTTTTCTGTGGAGAATTCTGGAGAAAATAGCACCTATATGCTATTCCGTATCCGTATTCTGAAATTACCCACAGTCAAAAAAAAAAAAATAACGGAATAATTTTTTGATCCTAACAAGCGCACCAACATCCAAGCCCTACCTTCCTCTCAGCGTACAGATCCAGTCTCTGGAGGTGTGCGCTCGACTTGCTAGCTATATTATTGTAAAGTTTCAATGAAATCCGCTGAATCTACTGGTGTTACATGAAAGAGTTAATAATTAGTTTTGAAGCCATCAATAATTCCCATGAAAATCCTGCCTATACCTTTTCGTCACAAATACAATACCTACTGATATCAATGTTCCTACTACGTACGTTCACGGGCTTACAATTCGATATAATTTTTACCAGTTATCATCAGTGTCAGTTTTATCATTAAAAAAAGGAACATAATTATGGGCTTTTGGCAAATAATAATGATCCTAGAGTGTTCATGACGCTCAATCAGTAATTAAGCTCATATTCCCATGAAAATAATGTGATGTCACAACTTTTCCTCGTAGTATTCTCGTTCGAGAGTGTAGATGGGGTATAAAGGTCGTCACATTATTGTTTGATGACGTCATGTCAGATACTGAATACAACAGTCGATGGCAATCCGAGCGTGCATCGTCGACGTGGCTTCCGATTGATTCTACTTTAATGCCACTATTTCGATCTCTCGTAAAAAAATGCACTGAAATCATTCGTGTACAATTGCGAGCCGATTTCGTTCTAACAAGACCAGTCTAAATTGACTTATACTTCGTAGAAAAGTATATGTAAAGGAAGCTCTGATTAAAATTTAAAGTCACTCTCGCATTGACCTCACTGCATGCCGAGCTGGATTGTCTAGGTATGAAAGCGGATCATTTTTATATAAAAAAAAGGATTGTTAAAAAACACCAGACGTATATTTTTTTTATTCATTCGTAAATTCATATTAACAAGTGCTTCCTGTGAATAAAATGTAAAAATTGATTTTAAACATCACAGAACGATGCAAAAGAAACGGATGTTTTTTAAGTTGCTTCATTATGCAAAAACGATAAGTTTTGCAGGATAACGATGTGTTACTTAAGATGCCGTGTGGTGACGGCGAATAGAATATATGTGTCACCACCCCAGCCCAACTTTTCCCGTCGTGGGGGTCGTAAGAGGCGACCGAGGGAGCTCTCCAGAGAACGGGCAGAAGCGCTCTCTGTGAGTTAAACCACAACACCACTGCGATCGCCAACCCGCTGCCAAGCGTGGCGATTACTGGCATTTCACCTCAAATGACGGATCTCATTGGGGGAGGCCCTCGTCCAGCAGTGGATGTTATGTGGCTGATGATGACTTACTTATGATATTGTTCAAAGCAAAACAACATGTAACACGACTAACTTTCAAAAGTCAGTACAACATTACAGTAAGAGCACAATAAAAAAAACACACCTAGCAACGAAACATACGCCCAAACTATGCCATTAGGGATATTGCTGATTTGAGAAGAAGAAGAGGATCGAAAAAAAAAAATAAGTTCCGTCCCGTAAAATACTTCACTTTGATGTCGAAGGAAATGAGATCGGTCTCCGATCAAATCATCGTAAGAAAAGGGGATAAACTCGATTTTTTTTTAAAATCCACATAAGTATGAGATGGCGAGGATCCTTGAAACCTATCAGGCATGGCCCTCTGCTGACCTCTTCGAGGGTCTTCCTGAACCAATAAGAATATCAATCGGTCGTTTGATTTCGAGTGCGCGTGTTGTGGACAGACGGACCTTCTAGGCGATCCTCTTTAACAATTTTCTTAATGCCGCATCCATTTGACGAGTTTGGCGAGTGATCTGCGATAACGTTGTGTTGGATTTTTGAGAGCGTATATTATTATTATATATTTAACACTAGCTGACCTGGAAAACGTTGTTTTACCAATATACGTTATAGCCTATGTGTTATTCTAGTTTATTAAGTTGCATCAAAATCTGTCCAGTACTTTCTGCGTGAAAGAAGGACAGACATCCATCCATCCATCCAAACTGTCGCATTTATAATATTAGTAGGATAGCATATTTGTACAATATATTACGTAGAAACAATTTTAAAGGAGTAAAAATGTTGTAAATTTAAAAGGAATTACGTGTTAACAATTCGTTATGTTGTAATACTAATAAATTACTATGCCTAAAGTTTATATTAAAGTCATGTAATTAATGGGTGAAATAATACATTTCTTCATTGCTCACAAGAAAATACTAGTTCATACTCAGATCGCTAATTGTCACAAAACTATTAAATTTTTTATATTTTATTGCAATTATTTATCAACTGCTCGATTAGATAAATAAGTTTATCTTTTCACGTTTACTTATTCTATTTAATTAGTGAAATAGCAGCGAATCAAGATATTTTATTAAGTACTACTTAATTTTCCATATTTTTGGTAGATCCAAAAGCTTCGGGAATGTTTGCATAGTGAGAAGTTTTCTAAAAAAAACAACCTGTCAAAGATACTTGAAAACGAAAGAGACGCAACTACTTTATTCTATGATCGTTAATCTACGGACTCGCTCTTTTATTAATTAGTGTAGGCCTCGATATTTTATTCGCGTAGTTTCTATATGTCGTATAGTATAACACCCTCTATAGAGAGCCACGTCCCACAGGTTTGGGATAAAAGCTATCCTATGTCCGTCTGGTGATCATAATCTACCTCCCTATAAATTTTGAGCCTAATCAGTTCAGTCATTCTTTATTTATAAATCGTGTAACTAACACGCCTTTCTTTTATATATTAAACAGATTTTTAAAGATAACTTCTCATTTTGAAACTGAAATATCGAAATACGCTAAAAACTAAAGCAAAAATGTACTTAGTAAATACCAAGTAGTAAATGTAACCCTGTTATGGAAAAAATATATTATGTAGTTATTTGAATTAAGAAGCACGTTAACACGCGAAAGAAAAATAATACTTCAATTACATATTTTAAATCCAAAAAGAAGTAGCAAAGGCGAACATAATTAGCATAATACGTTCGCCGTCTACATTGCGACTTCATTATCCAAGACTACGTAAACCGTACGCCGACAATAATTACGTACGACATACATAGGAAAGGCGACAGAATATTCCTAGAAAGTCTCGCTGATTTGTGATCTCCTTATCCATTGAATGGGAAAATCCTCTAGTCTCATCTGCTCGTTGGCGAGTGATAACAAGCGAAAATATCGATAACAATAAGGCCCATCCCTATCCGACAGTCACAGGTGAGATTTATCCCCAGATAATTGGATAAAATACGCGTTCGTGAGAAGTGATGCCATGTGGAAGAAGGCAAGATGTGTCGGGGGGGAATAGGTCGGACGATGTCGGTGGCGGCGGTGGCGGCGGCGGCGGCGGCTTGAGAGCGAAACAAAAAAACATCGAAGCCAAGAACTCGGCCTTTTACTTCGATACAATGGACGATTTGAGATACCAAAGGAGTGTACGTACAACTAGGGCGGATTCAAGATCCGTATTCTGAAATTACCCACAGTCAAATATCTTTTGCCTCGTTCTAATCTTATTTCTGTGTAAAAGATAAAATATGTTCAAGCATCGCTTGAATTTAGATTTTGGTTTCAGAATATGGGCACCTCAGTGTTTTATTGACGATGTACATTTGATTGATATTGAACATAATGGGGATTAACGCAAGACTAGAAAACGTAGTAAGAAAATCGTAACAACATTATCAAAAGTTATGTTTTTAAACTATAGTATGAAATATAAATTGTGTCGTGCCCACTGCATTAATTAGAACGAAGAGTTCAATATACTTAACAGATAATTAGCCTATATTATGTGACATTATAGCGATTGAAGGACATCGTTGGATTTACTACAACATAGTGATTATCTTTTGGTTCTTTTACAAATCTAGAACTGCATCATTTCTTTCACCAAGTAAACGTCAAAATGAGCTAGCACGCACTACGAATTTAGACGATGACTAAAGATAAACCACGGTTTGTATTTAGAAGCCTTATTTAAAAAAAATCGGTCCACGGGATTTTGCACCTTGTATCCATAAAATCACTCTGCCTGTCTCGTTTTAATGCCAAAACTTCAGAACCTATTTAAATGAAATGTTTTATTCATATACCTGAACAAAACAAAATCCACTGAAATATTATTTATTTTACATATATTGTACATTTTTATTCTAATTAATTTTAATTTATTAAGGGCAACGAACAAGGACTTACACAAAATCTAAATATATAAAAGGAAAAAGTGACTGACTGACATATCAACGCTCAGACCAAACTGCTAAACGTAGACACTTGAAATTTGGTACGGACGTAGCTTAGGTACCATAGAGGTGCACTAAGAAAGGAATTCCTGAATTTCCCATGGGAACGGCAATAAACGGGAAAATTCTTTGAAATTTGAGATGCAGGTACTACTAAACTATGCGAATGAAATCGCGGGGCGTCCACTAGTATTTCATAAACACAACACAGTACAAAAAAAGTACAAAAAGGGTAAGCCTTAATAATAAGCTACCACGGAGAGCAAATAAGTTTATACAAAAACACCCATGTGTTATTGATATGTATTATTGATTGAATGTAAAGTACATTGAGTTAATTTTTAAA
Source organism: Conopomorpha cramerella (assembly GCA_012932125.1). Taxonomy (NCBI): domain Eukaryota; kingdom Metazoa; phylum Arthropoda; class Insecta; order Lepidoptera; family Gracillariidae; genus Conopomorpha; species Conopomorpha cramerella. The sequence goes on from SJJU01006391.1 coordinate 15,922, forward strand.
TGGTTTTTTTTTTGTAAATAATGGTTATTGGCATAACATTTTTTTGCCGGGTCTATAGTAATGCAGTATACCGCTTGTGCAGTATGTTTACATATACTGTAAGCTGTATTGGCAATAAATCCGTGCCCGCAACAACGCGCGCCACACCAAAGAGATGGGAAACCGAATTGTCAAATGCAGTCCTCAAAGCCGCGCTTGCTGGGTATCGAAATGTAATAGATCGCTTCACCAACTAGTTACAATTGTACAACCTATTTTGTTGTTCGATTTTAGAAATTGAAATTATTAAATGTACGAATTGAAAGATTAATCGTAATATGGGTAATAAAATAACTCGTTTGAATGTAGGCACTATTCCATTGTGATAGAAGTCATCATATTGACGTTACTGGGCTTACAAACTCTGGGTGCGTGCTATTGCAATATTAGTTGTTTATGGAATATAATATTAATATAATTGCTACTTTTAAGTACTTATTTCATTTTATATTAATTGTTTAAAACGGGTATTGCAGCCCGAAATTGAACTAAATGCAATCCTTCAGCTGTAACTGTGTCGAAACTTAGGGCATACAATGAAGGTAAAAAATGATTTACTTGTTTTTGACATTTTGGAGTGAAAGACACCAACATAGCTTGGTATTGAATTTCAGCAATTCGATTGCGGTTGAACTTTTAGTGAAAAGCTGACTTGGCGGAATTCAGTGTGAAGTCGGATATTGAAAAATAAATAAACTGCTTTACACATTGTCAAAATATATATGTATTTATAGGAAAAATAACGTTTTGTGTATGATGTTTTCCTTGATCCATCATTCCTAATTCGAATAAAATTTATTTCAATGTTATACAGCTCTTAAAACGCAAATTATGGAGGTAACTCTACAGTGAGTTCTAATTTCTATACATAGTACGTGATAATTTAGGATTTTTATACAATTTTACCAGTAGTTAAACCAGTACTAGGCGTACTTACGATTATTGAAATTTCCTCACATTTTTTCTGGTATACCATCATCAAACCCTGTTTTATCCTTATCATGGCATGACTTTGAAATCTCGTCGTCAGAAACATAAGGTCATATTGTTACAATGACACATCCGACTTTATGCTTCTGACGTCGAGTTACTTCTTTCCAACAATCAAGTCCTCAAAATCGATTCCTAAACGACGAAGTTATCCGCGAACAAATATAAAAATGCATATAGGACGAACACAAAAGACTTTCTTTGCAGTCTCTTAAAAAAACTGAAGTATACTTTTGATTGCATATTGTTGTAAGGTCATATTGTTGCAATGACACATCTGACCTTATGCTTCTGACGTCGAGTGAATATCTTCTTTCCAACAAAAAAGTAATCCTCAAAATCGATTCCCAAACGACGAAGTTATCCGCGAACAAATATAAAAATGCATATAGGTCGAATTCAAAAGACTTTCTTTGCAGTGTCTTAAAAAAACTTAAGTATACTTTTGACTGCACCCGATAATAACATTGTGTGAGTATTCAATAAAGTAGGTATTAAAACAAGACACCGACCGCCGCCGTGGTCGATTCCATTTTGTAAATGAGCTTCTGTTGAAAACATTAATATTGGGAAGCCGATTACAATGATACCGCAGAACAGCTATTTGGTGAGTTAATTTATTTACGTGTTTTGCTCTGCTCATGACGATGACAAATTCCAATAATAATTATTGGAAAGCAAATGTAGAGTAAGTAGGTATGAACAGTCACGTGCAAAAACATGACTGTATGCACTTAGTAACATTTCAGTCATTTTCTCTTATAATAACGTTTGCTAATTTGATATTAGACCTATTTCATCAAAGTAAGGAATCTAGAATACCATATTCATAAAACCAAAACATTTCCATCAATGTATCTAAGTTTATACATGTGTTTGATCATTACTGTACACATATGATCAAGGATAATGTGTGTAGGTAGGTATGTGGGTGAATTAGTGTACCTACATTATAGTATCTAACCCAATTATATAACCCAAATATAATAATTAAAATAGACATTTTATGATAGATAGTATGTATGTCCGTATTTGGAACTTAATATAGGACTTTTTATGTATAAAACAGGACTTAGTACCTTAATTTTTTCCCTAAGTACCTACTAATTTAGTGCGTTGTATAAATAAAATCCTGGCGTCGTACCATGTGGACCTATAATAGTAATATTGTTGTCTCTGTGTGAGAGGGATAGCGCTAGATGCATGGTATAACCCTGTCACTGTCACACAGTGTAAGCAATATTACTTTACACCCTACAAGTACGGGGACTGGAATCTCATTTCATTGTACTTGATACTTAGAAGTCAATGAACACTATTTATGTACCAACAATGAGTTCCAAAAACTGATGAACTCGTACTGACCTAATTAATTTAAAATGTACATAACTAGGTACATAGGTAAACCAACTATTTCACGGACAAGCGCACCACCATCCAAACCCTACCTGGCTCTCGGCGTACGGGCTATTCTCTGAAGACTTGCGCGTGTACTTGCGCCTGCCTCTTCAACTCACACGTTGTCTTGACTTCATACACTAACATTACCTTTACTAACATTACCTTTGTCCATCCCTGTTTTGTTGCCAACTCTTCCCCTCTGGGTCATGACGACTACATTACGGAGACTTCGCATCGGGTCCTCGTTGCGAGGTAGAACAACTACCCGCACAATAAATGCATCAGCTAATCATTACATAGTATAAAAGAAAACACCTCCCGGTGTCTGTCCTAGTATGCTTCATCATCAGCTCCATGTCGTCCACTGCTGGACGAGGGTCTTGCCCAATGATTTCCATGACCATTTGAGGGGAAATGCCGATAATCTCCACGCTTGGCGTACGGGTTGACGATCGCAATGGTGTTGTGGTGTAATTCACAGAGAGCGCTGTTGCTCATTCTCTGGAGAGCTCCCTCGGTCGCCTCTTACGACCCCCACGACGGGAAAAGCTGCGCTGGGTTGGTGACACATGTATTCTATTCGCCATCACCACACGGCCTAATATGCTTAGATCTTTAAAACTACGCGACCGATTTTGTAGCGTTTTTCTTTAATTGAGAGATAGTTAAATCATTTTTTAAGGAAACGCGCACTGACATGATATTTAAACATTTAAAACGGGTATTATAGCGCGAAGATTAACCAAAGATAAGCATTCAGCTTACCTTCGTTGTTTGCCTGACGCACAATACCCATTTTAAACAGATAGAAAGTGTATAATACATGCTTTAATAGCGGAGAAACACTGTCAATAATGTATATTGGTAAAATAACGTTTGCGGGGTCAGCTAGTTACTAAATAACTATGTCGGGAGCGGTACTCGAATCCGCGATAGTCGTCCGTCTAACCTGGTCTTCAAATTCACATACAATTAAAATACACTTCATGCCTTTTAATCCCAAAGCGGGGTAGAGGCAGTTTCTAAACTAATGCGTACAGTTCATCAAGTATAATAATTTCATATTGTAAATTTTTAATGGCGACAAACGACAACACAAAAAATCGTTTTCAATATAAAAAACGATTAACAAAGAATATTACAATTAAATTATAAGTTTCTTGACGTATACTCCCTCAAAATAATTACTCACGAGGGATGATAAATGATTCCAATAATACGATATTATTTACATTTTTACTTGACGAAGTTTATATGCCTGCCTATATTATATCATTACCTATATATACCTCTATTAATGGGTACCGAAAATATTCGAAAGCTTCGAAATTAAAGTGGAGAGGAACCTGAATGTAAAAAAACCCCGAGCAATGGTCTTAGAAACGTTGTTGCGCTCGTCAATATGAACAACTTTTACTATGACGACAATGCGGGGAAAGTATTACTTTTTAATTTAATTGTTCATATTGACGAGCCCAACAACTTTTCTAAGACTATTGTTCAGGGTCTTTTTAAACGCAGTATAAAAATGTTAATGTTTTTCAGATTAAAAATGTTAGCGAAACTCACAGACCTTGAGCTGATTATGCTAAACAACTTTCAAGGAACCGTGTATCACAACAAAAAAAAATGTCATTTCTTCATACAACCTTAACGATCAACTTAGGTATTTCCACTTTATAGAGCAGTGATTTTTTTCGACTTTGACATAAGACACACGTCCTTGGAAAAAGTTGTTTGGTAGGCTGAATGACTTTACCGAGTTTCGCCAACGTTTTTAATATAACATTGTCAAATTTTAAAACAGAAAACCCTAAAGTTCAGTAAAACTAAGACTTATCACTAATCGATATACGTTATAACTATATGTACATACATAGAATGTAACAAATATGTACCAACACAAAACATACGAAGTATATTAATGTGAAAAAGAATAATAAAGTTATGTGCGACACATAGGTACAAATAGACAACAATAATTAGAACGTACGAACTTAACAGTGAAATGGTCCGAAAGTACATACTTAAAGCCTGTGCTAGTAAGAGTTAGTTACTGTACATAAACACCACAGTAGGGTTAGCATTGTGTAAGTAAACCCGCATTTCTACTTTACATCTCACGTGTGCCTTATCGTTCGTCCCTTTCGCACATTAGGGTGCGAGAAAGAGAGCGACGAGGTTCACAGACTTACCCCCATATTATGAGTCGTTACCTCATACTAGGCTAAACCTCAAGGCTCAGTAACCCCGTCTCGTATTTAGTATTAGAATGAGACAAAAAGTGTGTTAAGGTTGAGTTTAGTATATCACTGATAAAAAAGGGGTAAGCTTAAACAATCTCCCTGAGGATCGAGGTAGGATGAAAAGTCCTTCCTATATAATTTTTGTGACTTTACGTGTTAAACAATTTTGATATTTTTTATTCGGTTTGTTCGATATCGGCTTATATAGCCGACCGTACCTATACATACACCTTACTTCGGCTCTCAGTTAGATTGTCAGTGTCGTGAGATGTATTTTTTTTTCTATAAACACGCGCATGGGAAGTTGGTGACATCTGTATCTTTACCTTGACCATTTCACGTGTAAATTCTTCGGCACACTGTTGACAGGTGTCCGCGCTGATGCACGGCTTACTTTAGAAGTTCACTATAAACTTTAGTCACTAATCTCTAATAAAGTTCGCACTTTGACGTCTTCTGTGGGACTTCAGGAAGTGAGCGGTTCCTGTAATTAATTGGTCCTGTTAGTTGGGGGAAACACTGATGATTTTCAATGGAAAATGTGCTGTATGTATGTTACTATTTAGATTGCATTTTCGCTAATGAATAACTAAATATGATTTTTACTGAAACATCTTTGTTATAAACGACAGTCTTTCTGTGTTGGTCATACTGTCAAATGTCAAGGACATTTGACATTTAAATAGAACTTGTGAAAATAGTGGGATACCACGGTCAAGATCATTCCTCGGGTTTCTTAAATTATTATAAAATTAAATTACTGTGCTGATAAGGTGTTATAGGAAATAATTGCAGCATTATTAACCCAAGTCCAAAATTCCTATAAAGGTGAACGAAAACATTGTAATATAACCAAACAGTATCTATAGCCAAGTTAATAATTACTTGCTTCTACTATTATCTATAGCAGATATAGTTTAAATTGACAAGTGAGTGCAATGAGGTGTTTTTTTTTAATCACCAAAGAGCGAGTCGCGATCACAGAATAGAGTAGTTGTCGTTTTCAAGTATCTTTGGCATAATATCTTTTGATGTGATAACGTTTGATAGATCGATACTATAGGATGCATGCACGAAAAAGATGACGTTTTAATCCCGTTCCGCAAGCGAGTGTACTACTACTGCAATGTTTAGTTTAGTCACTATACCGCCTGTATACTGACTCTACAGATAACCAATTTTTTTAATCAACTCCTCATTGTTATCAGTGCTTTCCAAAAACGTTGTGAGATTTATAGTATAAGCGTAGTTTAACTAACTGTATTTAAATTATTTGTGCACCATGTGTTGTTGTGATTTTATAATAATGTACGAAGACAAATAATTATTGAAATATGCACCACATACAGTCAAAGACTTTTAGAGCGAAAAGTAGAGATGAAATGTTTGTTGCTCCAGTCAGTCTTCAACTGTACTATAATGTTATTGCGCTTTAGTTATGTGCCAAAAAATGTCTTATTAGTTTCATACGAATTTCAACCTTACGGTAGCATACAATTTTCCTTGCCAACAGTACTTACATGTAAATAACTTTAAATTCAAAATCAATAAACTAAATCGAAAGCAATTGCGTGTCTTCTAGAGAGCAAAAACCTAATAGCTTTGCGGACCGAAACACCCGACCGCAAGCACTCTGCACTCCGTTAGAGAGTTTAAAAAACTTAGCTTCAGGTACCGAATTACCTCTATGCAACCGTAGTAAACTGGTTAAATCGATGGCGTAATAGGTATCCAATTTAGTCAGCAGCCGGTAGGTAGAAATTGAAACTTCGACTATTAGGGTACCGTAATAGTAACGATGAGATCATTGGATAATTCCGATAGGTGAAATTGTCGATAAAAGTTGATGGAGGGTTGAGTATTTAAATTATGTATTAACCGTGGCGTTGGCAGAAGTGGAGACTTGCACTTTATATAAGAGTTATCTTAAATGTTTTATGCGTATATAATGTACATACGAACAATTAAATATAATAATACCTAACGGTTGACATAAACTATGGAGATATCGGGTGACATCCTGCTACTGTGACTCGGTTAAGAGTTCCAAAACGGCATCCAGAATAGACAAGAGCTCAATTAGTGACGACTGTACTAGACTTCAGGTGGATGGTAGCATTATTTCAGTAATTAAAACTCACTATTTCTATTTTTTTAAATTACCAGTTGGTTATTTAATTACCATTCATAATATTACCAGATATATTTGACATTATATACATAACCTCGCGTCCGTTATCCCCCAAAAGGGTGTGGAAGAACCTTAGAATCACAAGGATCCTTCGGCCACAGTTAAGAATGTATATATGGACCTTCAGTTATAAGTTATAGCCATTCTCCCAGGTTCCATCTTCTACGCCAAGCCAGGAAGAAATGTTGTTGAGCATTCTATTTACATCGCAGAACAGTATTGGACATCAATCAATACATAGTATAAAACAAAGTCGCCTGCCACTGTCTGTCCCCAAGTATGCTTAGATCTTTAAACTATGCTACGTATTTTAATGCGGTTTAATTTTGTAGATAGAGTGATTCCTGAGGAATGTTTATATGTGTAATATAATAAATGCATATAAACACTGCAAATAATGTATACTGGATAAAACAACCGGATTAGCTACTTACAAATATACTAATTAAAAAACGACACAAGCGACTTTCCTAGGTACGAAACGGAGTCTAAACGCCAACGGAACCATTCCCCGAAACCCGGTGACGTTTTTTTCACACCGCGCGCCGAGTTTACCCCGCGAAATTAGTTTACGTTCGACGTTGGATCCGATATGGGGTTTAAAGAAGTTAAGTGGCGACTCTGGAGGTAGGAATTCCATCGGGACCAGTAAACATCTACTCAAGTATTCTCTCAACGAATACGTTGACGATTTTCAGCATGATGGACGGTTTTATTTTTTCGTTTGTGAAAAATAGTACTTTTAAACATTTCGGAGACACTCTCGCGCGTAGGCGTGGACTTTTATCGTCACAAGTTGAATGTCCACGAACGTGTTAATACAATGTTGAACTAATAATACTATGGCGACAATGCGCAGAAACGCAAAAAAACAATTCATCTCCATACAAAATAGACAAATTTTTGCCTCGGGACATGACATTTTGTACGGGGATTAAATTTTTTTTTCATTTCCACACATTGTCGTCACAGTAAAAGTTGTTCATATTGACGAGCCCAACAACGTTTCTTTCAACCACTGTTCGGGGTCCTTTTACACTCTGTATAATAATTTTCATTTGGACTCGGGCTTTGGCCCAATTGCCGTTAGTCCAGTATTAAAGTACTACTTAAAACAGTAATTTGAAGGGGATATTTCGTTACCTTCTGACAAAATAAACTATGGACTGTACTCGTGCTACTAGATGTATATTTTTCAATACGTGTCGTACAAGGCAAACTATTGGATACTGGATATTCTGGGTTGCGAGGGTTTGGACTTTTCACGGCAGCACGGGATTTATGTATCTCTATACGCCAACAGTCAGGCTAGAAGTGACGAAGAAGTCATCTTAAATGTTCTGTACGCCTCACCAGGGACTTTATGAAGTTTGCTTAAACATCGACTTACATCTTACATTATATATATAGTGCAAGGAACTTTTGGTTCGTCATTGCTGAATTATTCAACGTTTTTAGTTCAATACTGTATTTCTCCTTTTCTTACTTTATATATGCTTCTATTGTGACTGTATGGAATATTATAGACTTGATTGGTTTGAAATGCTCATACTATTTGACCCGAATTACGAAACATCTTTATCAAGCACAGAGCTCTGATACTTTTGTCTCGCTCTAATGGCGTTTGTGTAAAAGAGACACCATACCTAAGCTACATTTAAGTACTTCTTTTTTCAGAATTCTAGCCTGCTATCCACGATCCGTTAATTCTTAAACGTATCCTCAGTTATCAACTCATAACTCATAAGGGTATGATCAACCCGTATGGTGTTTTGAAAACAAAAATGCAAAATGGTCGATCAGAGTGCCTGCGAGCGATTGTCATCTTAACTTGTATTACATGTTTAGCTCTTACGGTACAATGTTAAATGAATTGTTTCCGTGATACCTATCCACCTACATCTTGCCCCTCACACCGAGCCGGGGCAAAAAGGGGCCGACACACAGTTCGGAGTATAAATCACAAGTTGAGAAACCGCAGTTCCCGGGGTACTTTTGCCCCCCTACTTAGGGTTAGTACCCATAGTTTTGTTTTGACTACGTGTGTGTATGGGAAACGGAAATGCGGTATTGTTTTCAAGTTAAATACAGGTCAACGGTTTGCCCGTTTTGTGTCGTTTAGAGGTTAATCTGGCCTTTTTATAGGTGCTTAAGGTCCATAGCTAGTCCTGTTTCTTTGCTTCTGCTATGCAATAAAATTAAAGCATAGAATTTCTATAAATAGTAGTATTCCTTTTTACAACAAAAAAAAAATCTCTGAAAATTCTACTAATTCGAAATCAATATTCATCGTTGGCATTACTAGACAACGTCTGTCGGACCCGCCAGTAGAGAATAAAAACCATAACCCCTCAAAAAGCAACTTCAGTAATATGAATACCAACATAATTCACAAGCTGAAAGACTGAATCGTTACACACAAAAAAAAAACTTTCCCCTAGTGCTTCAACAGGCCTTGTTCACAGTGGCTATTGACTTGTAACCCTGTTAACGACCTACTCACGCCGGATTGAGGCGTCGAAACTCGGAAGAGACGCGTCGTCGAAGCCTTCGTCCACCGGAAGCATTGGCCGGAAAACTTACAGCCCTGACACTTCCGGTCCGGACGTCGCTGCACAGTGGGCGGAGGGCGCGCGTTTGAGGGCTTTATTGTTTAGTTTTTTATTTCTATGAATTATGTTTTGGTGTGTAGCTGAAATAAATTTGTCAGTTGTATCAAAAGAACGTGAACTAAGAAAGTCAGTTCTTTTTTAGAACTGTACATCAAACATTATTTATTTCTTTAGACATACTAATGTGATATACTCTACATCATCAATACACAAAGTCGCCTCTCGCTGTCTGTTCTATGTAAGCTTATATCTTTCAAACTACTCAACGGATTTTAATGCGGTTTTCTTTTATAGATAGAGGGATTCTAGAGGCAGGTTTACATGTATAGTATATACATATAACAGTTAATTATATGTAGTAGCAAAACAACATTTGCCAGGTTAGCTACTAATGTATAAACTGTGTTACAAAAGAACAGGAACAATCGTGGCCGGACTGTAAATAGATTCACATTATCCTGGTCAAAACAATTCGTGGGATGACTATTCTGAGCAGTTTGAAATAAATTGTCAAACTATATAAAAATGTGATTCAAATCAATGAGTATAACAGTTAAATATTCAACAGCAATATATTCAAACCTAAACAACATACAGAAAACAGTAGTAGAATCACAAACAATACTACTAAAATAAACTAAAAAGTAAACGTTACCAGGGAAAACTGCACACGACAAACGAGTTAATGCAACTGTACCCGATAAAACATTCCGTACAGTTTGCGTACTTGGTTATTTATGTCCAACGTGTTGAACCGCGTATCACTGTGCGATTCAAATTGTGCGTGAACCACCGACGGCTTGACACGCGATCCCGCAATTAATAAATTGGAGGGCGTTAAAAACTAATTTGTAGACACTGGCATTTCCGAACTGCGTGTAACAATAGGGGTGTTAACGTGCTTGAATAATTTTTGTAGAGACATTTTTTTATAGAATTGTGCTAGTAGTTTGACAGCTGGTTTTGATTCCGTCTGCTCTCCGCTGGTTGTGTTTTGTTGGTCCAGTTCAGGGTCCAGTTGGTCGGATACTTGACTTTTAACCGGGAGGTCCCGGGTTCGAGTCCGGCTCCTGGACGTTTACCAATGGGACTCTTTTTCAGAGCTTATGTACGCAACGCAACGCTCGTACGGTGAAGGACAACATCGTGATGAAACCCGCACACCACAAGGTGTGTGAACCCTATAACGGCGATGGGCTCACCCGCTGTCACGTTGGGTTAAATACGCTTGGTGAACCGTGGGTATTTGCTTTAGCAAGTGCCTCTGCCTACCCCTCTTTGGATTAAAGGCGTGAAGT
>SJJU01006392.1:0-12684 GCA_012932125.1 Conopomorpha cramerella
CTTTAGTAGATAGAGCGATTCTTGAGAAAGTTTTATATGTATGATTCAGAGCCTATGTACGTAACACAACGTTTGTAAGGTGAAGGAAAACCTCGTGATGAAACCCGCACTCCACAAGGTGTGATGAACCCTATGACGGCGATGGGCTCACCCCCTGTCACGTTGGGTTAAATACGCTAGGTGAACCGTGGGCATTAGCAAGTGCCTCTGCTTACCCCGCTTTGGGATTAAAAGACGTGAAGTGTGTAATTGCCATCATTTACTCACCAAAAGATTGTTGGTATGGTATTCAGCTGAAGAGTACTTGGCAATGGGCTCTTTCCACCGTTCTTCTGGTACTGAGGTGGAGAGCCATTTCTTGGTGCGCAGCTTCGGCATCTTAATCACTTCGTTCAGGTACTTCAAGAGACTTGGACCTGATGGTTTTTGCAAAATATGTTTTAGGATCACATATATAATTACTGTATTTGTCCTATTGTACTCCCTGAGTTTCTGCGTTGTACTTACTAGACGTTAAAATTGTATAGTTATTAAAAAATAAACAGTGACTAATTCTAATGACAAGATGTGATTGCTATATCGATATACAGAGCTATTAACTGATTATGGACGAGAATAGGGGAAAAGGAAAAGGAGGAGAGGAAAGGCAGAAGTAATTGTGACTTGGTTGCCCCAAAAACTATTATACGAGTAAAATAAGTAATTGTAACGGTGAAAAAGTATTCAGATAATGGGAACGGTAGGACAAAAGCAGAGATTTGATTTGATTAGATAGAGACGATGAAATATATTGGAATAGTATTTAAACGTGCATCAAAAAAGTCTAACCTAGCCTAACTAAAATACTGACTTAGCGACAAAATTACTGATTTGGTCTTCTAATTGCCATTCTGATGATAACTTTGGCTTTTTAGGTGTGCAAGTTAGTAATTTTGATGTACAGTTTATTATTTTCCAATATATTATACCTCATACATATTATTTAGAGAAGTAGGCTAGTTGATGATCAAGGAATTATGAAGTCTCAAATAACAGTTTAGTTTAAGACTGTAAGTAGTTCTATTTACCAGCTTCTTTGATATAGCGGGAATGGTACGCAATGTTGGAGCAAGGAACCTCCTTAGCAAAGACTCCCTTCGAGGTCAGTTCGGCGACGAAGCTGGTCATTATGTCCGCGGGCCCCGATATGGTGCTGGACTCTGGGCCGTTATGGCAAGCTACTTCTATCTCTGGAGGTATTAGCTTGACGATCTGAAATTTAAAGTCAAGTTTTTCTTCTCGAACGAAAGACATAATATCGCCACATTAACTCCACTTAGTTTTAGCTTAGTTTTAATATGAGCTTTTTTAACACAATTAACAAGCGTTTGACCACCATCCTGCCTGATGTTAAGCAGCGATGTGATCTACGATGGAGCAAACTTGTTCATTAGGTACCTATTAACCTGCGACTTGAAGACATTCAGACTGAATTAGAGCTTAACTCGAGGCGTAGAAGGGAGAAATAAATGAAACAAAAGAATTCGTTATTATATACACGTCCATCGAACGATGAACCAATAGAACCGTCTCTCCTACGCCATATTGCTGTGTCCATCACGATCTACAATGTAATTGCACTAACCATTAACTTACCACCTAAGAGTACCATTGTAGAACGCAATAAATAATTGAGAATTGACAATGCATAGGTTGTTTTTCTTCCTGGCAGGTCGTATGAGTTCACTATGGAATCTGCCAATGACTTGTAACTGAAGGACCATATTGTGTGTAACTCTTTATTATTCTAAATGAGGCCGAAGGTTCCTTGTCATATACTATGGTTCTGTCCACACCCTTTTGATTATGGACATTGGTATGTGTAATTTATATTACCTGCTTGAAACCCAGCCCCACTGCAGCCATGGATCCTTTGATGAAAGGCGTTTGCAGGGACACCAGCCCTCGACTGTACGCAGAAAGAATCATCTCTTCAGCCGTAAGAGAACCGTCTGCGTACGCGCATCCTAGTTCTCCTACACTGTGACCTGAAAGAGATGTTTCATAGATATTACATTAAACGAAAAATAATGAAACTCGAATATAAATAAAAATATAATAACTCATTTTAAAGAAATTTTAAACAAAAATGTGATGTAAAATGTTAACAATACTTGACTTTATTTCAAGTCACACGTTTAATACATAAATAAGGTAGAGAGAACCTTTGGAGACAATGAATTCTCTATGTCAGAAAGGATAGAAAGCAAAAACTAAATATTTCTGAAATTTTACCAATTATATTATCAGGAACGATGCCAATAGCATTGAGGATGTCAGTGAGGCCGATCTGGATGGCAGCGATGCCCACGAACGAGTGCATGATGTTGTCGAAGATAGTCTTATCTTGTGTCGTCACGATATGGAGTAAGTCTATGCCCTTAGGCGCCAGGATCCTGTGGCATCTGGCAATGAAACATAAACATAATATAATGAAAGATAGGCAAAATGGGACACTTTTGGCGCTTTTTAAAATGGGTAGTTTGTTCGGATATACATAGAGTTTGATAGTTTATTCGACAGTTGTGAGTTATAAACTCGTGTTGAATATTCTACTATAAATGACAAATATTTGGATGTGAATGAAATACATTTTGAAAACCTTTAGAAAATTTTAATGATTGTAAAAAATTCCATCCATATTTGATTACATAGCACTTAAGTGATACATTCTTTTTGTTGGGTGTTTTGTCTAACTGGATAAATGATTTATATAAGTATTATTGTTTCGGTTTTATTCTCTAGTCTGGGTGAACTTTGGTGATAAATATATATATTTGAATGCTGGTGCTTTTCAGTTGAGTGGAGTTTTAGTTCTGATTGAATAACCATCATCCATGGGAAAACCTTATTAACACTTTAACACTTAAACTTACTATTCAAAGGTACGTTACTCACTTGTTGATGGCATCGGCGAATATCGGGATCCTCATGAGATGGAGGCCCATGCCAGCCCACTGCGATCCCATACCGCTGTACACGAACCACAAAGGACGCTGCCCTTCGTCGAAGGTGCAGATCCCTTCACCGAGGCTTACGGTTTCATTGGCTTCGTTTGTGTCTAGCGAGCAATGTAATCAGTTACTGTTACTATTGTCCTGCTTGCCAACACAAGGCGAAGGAGAATAAATATGTCTTCTTTTTCTACTTTTGCAATGCCTACTTCCAAATGCAGGTGCTTTATTTCCAATTAAATACTTTAGTAGAGATGAATAAGTGGGTACTTTCAAAATAATATGACCGAATATGCTACCTTGCGGACTTCTGCTTATTAATTTATTTTGTAATTAACAGTTTTTACTAACTCATTTTTTAATTAATATTCAAATCAGAGGCTATTAAACATCTTTGGAACTACGCATAATTATTGTTATCATATTTCATAAGTTGTGCATAGGATTATCGAACACTTAAGTGAAATCTGGTTATAATAGATCAATAGGAAATATTCTTACCTAAAATAGTATAGCCTTTAGACATCTGTTTGGCCATTTTTGTTTTGTGAATGTTGTGGATGAGAACAATTTCCTCAGGATCGACAGGATGATCCTTCAGCTCATTCAGAACGTATCTCACTCCGGACTCCTGGCGACTGGAAATCGTCACCAGGTACGGAATAGGCGACTTGTATCGATTGTGGTCCTGGAAAGGTTCGGCAAATTTATGTTTTTCCTAAAAAAAATTTACTAGCTCTTATAAAAAGCTTAAAGGCCTACGTTTTGGGGTACCTAACATAGAAATCCTAGTAATAAAGGGACGATTAAAACCAAATTTCCATGAAATCACTAACCTTCGGTTTGTAATGTCCTTGGAGCAGCGCATGCGTATTTATCCCACTGAGTGACATGTTGTTAATGGCGACGTACGTGTTGCGCACGGGCAGTTCTTCCGTGGCAATACGAAGCCGCCCTTCTTGGATACCGGCCACGTCATCACGTGGTTTCTCGCAGTTAATGGAAGCCGGTATACGACCTCCTTGGAAGCCTATGCAGATCTGTGGTGGGAATATCATAACATTGTAAAATATGAGCGAATTTAACTGAAAGCAAGTTTTATAGTGACTCGACTCTTGAAACTTCTTGGAGCTCTCAACAATTTTTCAAGCATTTTACAATCTTTATCAGGCACGAGATTTAAAATTGTATAGTTCCAGTATCTGAAGGAAACGGAATTTACATCATTAGAGTTCCTTTTGCAAATAAGCCTACTTCGTGAAATGACGCGGCGTGCGCTAAACTCTTACTGACTACCAAATAGACACCACCGATTTCTTAATGTTCCGTGAGCGAAAAGAAAATCTGCTGTAATTTTAGAGTTTTGGTTGCACCACCGCACCGGTGCGCCCCGGAATACGATGCAAATTCTGTGTGCGCCTATCTATTTTCCTACGTTTTACAAAATGGTGAATACACCGATTTAAATGCAGTTCTCAATCAGCCGGGTCTTTTGGATATATATTCACCTAGGGCTCAGCCCTTTACATGGCGTTGTAATATTATTGATTAAGAATATCTATAATTGATGTACGTACATTTATTGGCATTTCTGATGCATCAATTTCCGACGCACATAAAATCCAATAACTTTACTATTATCTGTGGGTTGTCTTTCGCACTTTATAACAGAACGTTCCGAGATTTCATTGGCATGCAATTGGAGAAGCCTATGTGCAGCAGTGGACAAACATGGGCTGATGATGATGATGAGTTATCATTGCTGCGACGAAACTGTATGAAGTAATGAACGCTGTGTCAAAAGGGTTTTTTTACTTACCTTGGCCAAGGACACTAATCCATTTGGTGCCTCAGTAGTTCCTACATTGGACATGACGCTGCCCACGTAGAGTTTGTTCTTGCGGTTTCTACAGAAAATCTTGTCGAAAGCCTCCAGCTCCGCCTTATCAGCGTTGCCGATTCCTGTACATATTTAGCGGATTACTAGAACATTCCGTTCCGGGCATTCCGAATACACGTCTGGAGAATACATAGCATTTTCATTTTTTTTAATTTTGTTCATAATACCATAGAGTTCAAAATGTCACTTTTAAAAAACAAAATCACTTCACGCCTTTAGATGATTGCACAAGCACCTCCAAATGGGGAATTTTCAAACTCTTTCAAAATTTCTTATATATCTCGCTAGTGGGTGTCCAGGGTAACTTCTCTCAATTATATTTTAGTGCGTTATTTATTATTTGGGTAAATAATTCATTTAACCTTCAATACTGACTCCTTAAATTTCGAAATTTTGGTATACCAAATATGAATATGTACTTATGAGTTCTTTACTAACCAGATCCATTGCCATCGATGTAGTCAACAAGTTCGGGAGCAAGCTTGGCCTCCCGGTAGAAGTCGCTGAGGAACCTGGTGGTCAGGTCCACCGGGCGGTAGAAGCTGTACACCTGACCAACTGGGTCCTCTCCGTAGGGTGAGAAGGCAATCTTCGAATGACGCAACTTGGCGTATACCCTTTATGAAATTTGGTGAAATTATTTAGTTACTGGACGAAAACCTGGTTACGCTCGGAAGATATCATCTGGTGTCAATGACGTTTCGCTAAAAATGGCCAATATATAATAATGGGCTATGATTGGTCATCACCATAGAAATTCGAAGTTTGCGGGTAAAATTTTCTAGACTCAAATTTTTATTTTTATTTTTTTTAGGTATGTATATAGATTATGTAGTTCCTTGCTGGTCTAGGACATAATAATTATGATTTTAGATGTAACTTTTCCGAAAGAAGAATCAAATTCTTTCAATTCAATAGGGACCATCAGTTACCTAATATTATTGCTATAAGCTAATATTGTTGAGAAATATTGATTTATTTATTATTAATTTATAGTTACAAGTTGCCAGCTCATAGCCTGAACAAAACTCTTAAATGCCTATGGTATCAATTACGAAAACAAATTAAGGACCATATATAATATATTAATCAGTCAGTCATTAGTCTCCATGGTTTTTTTGGATCCATAGAATAAGTTAAAAAACAAATATATGTTTTTATTATCTTTCCCTTAATCTAGACAAGAAGCAAAAAGATGTTAAAAGAAGCACATTGTAGTTTTTTTTTAATTTAGAACGATAAATCAGGTTTTTAAGTGTTAAATCTCCAGATCCCATAGTCGGCACCTACGACATTCCAGAAAGAAAGGCAGCTACATTCAAGCATGGGATTATCATAACATCAGCCACATGACGTTCACCGCCGGACGAGGACGTGAAAGTCATGTGACTAATGCTATGGATGCATGGGATTACATGAAGCCTAAACTTCGGTACAAACCTTTTAGCATTCTTGTACTTCTGCAAATATATCACGATGATGGCTTCAGACTGAGATTGTCCATCAGCATTATTTGCGTAGCATTTCATCTTACCATCTTTGTTTATCTCCATCAATCTGAAAAAGAAATGTTAAGTTTAGTGGCATATTACACACATCAAAAGTGTCTAGGGATCAACTACATTTTAGAAGATTGCAACCAAGAATAAACTTTACAAAAACTGAATTCATTCAAAATGTGGTGATAAGTCATTGATACAGGAATGGGGGATTAGGTAGAAGACCAATCCAGAAGATTAGATTTGATTTAAATAAATTAGATTTTTTTAGAGCTAAAAATGTTCTTGATCCCTAGACACCTTTGATGTGTGTACCATTTAGACCTGTAAAGTTCCTTCCCGTGATACATCTATTGATATCTTTCTCTCGTGTATTGTGTGACAGTTCCTGTGTGAAAGTAATACTGAAACTAAGTTCCAGAAAATATTAACTCAGGCGAAAATTGTTATTTGTTTTAACTACAGATAGTGGATTTGCTATCGTACTTTTACGCATGTTTCTTTATGTTTAGTAGATACCCATTGAATGTATCAGTTTAGGTACGTCCGAAACTAGAGATAAAGTGAAAGCGGCCACTGTGTGGGGAATCGCACATTAACAGAACGATATTCCTCACAACCTTTCCTTAAACCAAAGCAAGGGTGTAATAATAGACCATAACAGAATTCCTCACTAAAAACAAGGATGTAATAATAACACATAACGGATTTCCTCACGACAAATAAGTAAAAATAATTAATTTCCAATTTTTTGTCCAGTTGGTCGGATACTTGACTTGTAACCGGGAGGTCGTGGGTTCGAGTCCGGCTACTGGACGTACCAATGGGACTCTTTTTCAGAGTCTATGTACGCAACGCAGCGCTCGTACGGTGAAGGACAACATCGAGATGAAACCCGCACACCACAAGGTGTGTTAACCCTATAACGGCGATGAGCTCACCCCCTGTCACGTTGGGTTAAATACGCTTGAACCGTGGTCATTTGCTTATTAAGCTAGTGCCTCTGCCTACCCCGATTTGGGATTAAAAGGTGTGAAGTGTATTTTTAAATTATTTGTTTATATCAGACCGAGATCTAAATTAAGATTATCTATTAACACACACATCATTACGCATCAACATAAATGTTAAGACCCACCTGCCGTAATGGATGTAATTCTGTGGATGAAGATGGACAGAAGAGCCACCCACGAGGGCAGTGTCGCACTCTCCATGCTTGATGGCCTCGTATGCCTTAGTCAGGGCTAACATGGAGCCGCTCTCGTGGCCTTCGATGGTGACCGACGGGCCTTTAGCGTTCAGGATGTAAGAGATACGGTTAGACATCATTGCTCTGTTCGTGCTGAAATATAATAAGAAAAATAATGAAATTACATTACTTATCATTTTTACTAGTAGAAGTCACTAGAGTGAAGTTAAAACAACAAAAGAAATACACTAGTTCCCAATTGTTACTTCCTCTTTGTTAACCGAGAAAAGTATTATTTGAATGTGATTGTTCATTCTGACGTTCACGATTTGATCTGTATATTACATTTAGTTTTATCCTTCAAGCATGGTGAACAAAAATCTGAAAAGACTCCGTTTGCATGTGAAACTGTTTCATGATTCATGTGAAACACTATCCTTTAAGACATAGTCATCATAATCATCATCAGCCACACACTGCTGGGCGAGGGCCTCTCCCAATGATTTCCATGAACCGATTTGGATTAATCACTTTTTCTTCAAAGGTATTAGGGTGGTATAAAGGGGTCCTTTTTAATATATTTTCTTCTTATTTCTATACCGTCTTTAGTTTAATAACTATGTGGGATCCAAGACAGAAGGCTAGGCCCCCCCCGGGATCTAGCCCAGTCGTCACTGATTGAGCTCTTGTCTATTCTGGATGCCGCTGTAGATCCTGGCTCTAACAGGAATCACAGTGGTGGGAAAGTGGGTGGGAATATCCCGGCAATATATTTACATAAGACAAGGCAGGATTTTTCAAAATTAATCTATTTCCGGAAACAGAGGGCTTTTACAGCTACAGCTTAGCTTATAGCTTATAAGATGAAATCTCACCCAACAATGCCGAGTCCAACGTTGATATAGGAGAAAAGTTTCTCAGTTTCTGTGGCACCAATACCCACAAAAACCCCCAGCTTCTTGCCGTACACCTCCCCAGGGTTGGTTCCTGTTGGTATACAATTGATAATAATTAACTTCAAAATAAATGGACAATTTTCAGGGCCCAAGGGGGATAAAGGTCAACGAAATTACTAATAATCTATACTAATATTGTTACATACATGGGGGTGGGTACCGATAGAAAAATGCACTATTACGAAAATCAAGAATTACACTTTATTCCGGCACTGTAATTACACAAACTAATTACAATCGTTAAACTAAAACCGCTAATAAACACTTTTACAATCACACAATCACTTGTTAACTCTCTTTAATTTTCTCTCTTGATGTTCACTGTATCGCTGTTTAGTTGAAACTGTCCCGCCGACTCGATCGTCGCTCTTTATATACCAACGGTACACAATCCAGAACATTCGAGTAGGTTCAGGTACTTTCTCGAGTCGACTTCTAATAATAATAATTAAATACCTAACCGTCGCGTCGGCCGGCTCGCGTGTTTATACCTACTCCAACAGTAGGTAAGTAGGTTTATACCTACTTGTGAGTCGCGCGCGGCGGCCGGCTCGCTTGTTTATACCTACACCCAACAGTAGGTAAGTAGGTTTATACCTACTTGTGGTGAGGTAAGGTAAGTACTTGTGTACTTGTGGCTTCCGAAATATACCACACTTTTCTCGATCTTTCGAGATCCTTCTACTACATTCTGACGCATATAGGCACTGTGTAGTGGTTTGTATGCGTCGACTTGGATACTGGAATGTTCTTTAGGCCTCTCGAATGTTCGACGTACCTCTACGGCATTCTAGCCGTTGTTTCTCGACCCCGGGGCGTAACACATATTAATAAAGCTGAAGAGTTTGTTTGTTTGTTTGAACGCGCTAATCTCAGGAACTACTGGTTCGAATTGAAAAAATATTTTTGTGTTGAATAGACCATTTATCGAGGAAGGCTTTAGGCTATATAACATCACGCTGCGACTTTTAGGAGCGAAGAAATAATGGAAAATGTAAAAAAAGGGGGAAATTTTTTCATCCTTGAGAGCTTCCGTTGCGTGCGCTGCGAAAATGGTTCAAGATAGCAAAAATATATCTATGAAAGAATTATTCCTCATGAAAGGATCTAAAAAAATGTCCACGACAGTATATGTCTTTTAAGATTAACTTACTAGAACCGTTTTTATGGTAATCAAATTTGGTCGAAATTACAGCATTATTTGTTATCTTCTTATATATAAATATGAATTGCTGTTCGTTAGTCTCGCTAAAACTCGAGAACGGCTGGACCGATTTGGCTAATTTTAGTCTTGAATTACACGTGGAAGTCTAGGGAAGGATTAAAAGGTGTATTTCATCCAATAAACGAGTTACGAAGGCGACTTCCTATGGCAAAACAAATGTTTGCCGAGACAGCTAGTCTCTATTATAGAAAAATGATTGTTGTTCGTTAGTCTTGCTAAAACTCGAGAACGGCTGGACCGATTTGGCTAATTTTAGTCTTGAATTACACGTGGAAGTCCAGGGAAGGTTTAAAAGTTTGTATCTCTTCCAATACACGAGTGAAAAAGGCCTAATGGCAAAACAAATGTTTGCAGGGGCAAGCTTGTATAATCATAATTCAAGCTGTCAGTATTAGTAGTCACACCTCTCAGACCAAACACAACTAGATTAGCAAGCCACGTATCACCTTTAGTCCTGTCTCTTTCCCACCAAAATGTATGAAAAATTATGTACTTCTGGATCCAAACTGTCACTAACTACAAATTTGACAGAAGATATTGTCTCTTACTCTTTCACTCCTGCATGTTTTTCATATCGTCGTCTCGTTTTATTCTAAACGTTAGTTTAGGATTGCAAGTCTCGTTGTTTTTGGTCTGAGAGCACACCTGGGTGAAGGTGACAGTATTTTTTTTACTGTGTGTATAAGTGACAAGAGTGTCTGAAGTTTAAATAACCTACCCAAATAATAAAAAAAAACATACTAAAATATAACGGAAAGAAGGGTGAGGACACCTTTTTGGAGTTTGAAAATTCCTCATTGTCTTGTGTGTCTGATTTATAAGACATTGGCGATGAAAAGGTTAAATTAACCTGGATGCGTTTTCGTCTGCGGGTTTATTCGCAGCTATAAGTGTTTTTTGCCGGATCTCCCAACAAGAAATCAGGTCAGGTTGTCAGTTTTGTATGGGATACTATAAAGCTAACAACATGATACTGTCGCTAGTTCCGACTCACCGCTTCTCAAGGGTCTAGGGCATAAGCAGTTATGATGACATCATGATAAAATACCATCATCAGCCACATGACGTCCACTGCTGGACGATTGCCTCCCCCAATGATTTCAATGATCATTTGTTGGGAAATGACAATAATCACCACGCTTGGCAGGCGGGTTCGCAATCGCCGTGGTGTTGTGGTTTAACTCACAGAGCTGCTGCCCGTCCTCTGAAGTTCTCTCAGTCTTACGATCACCATGACGGGATAAGTTGTCCTGGAATGGTGACACATGTATTCTATTCGCCGTCACCACACGTATAAAATATCAACATACCGGAATCGTAAATGGCCTGATAAGCGTTCTCCATGAGCTTCTTGGTCATGCAATCCATGCTGTTGGAAAGACGGTAATGGACCATGAAAAATTGGGCGTCGAATTTCTCCAGATCGGGCACCCGGCCCGTGTACCGGGACACCTCCGGGTGGTTGTAGTTCCAACGGCAGCGGTCGCACTCGATCATGTTCTCCTGGAAATTGCAAAGTAAAGTGGACCGGCATGGACTAGTGGTCAGTACATCTGCCTCTGGGACGACGGTCGCGGGTTTGATACGCGCCACGGACATAATGCTTCAGTGATGAGCTGAGGCATTTGTTGTGTGCGTCTGGGTGTTTTATTTATCCATGTATGTATTTAAAAGTATTTATGTAAGTGTATCAGTCTATGGCACTCATAGTACAAGGTATCCTAGTTTGGGGTCAGGTGACCGTGTGTAAAAAAAATGTCCCAACATCTATTCGAAATAAAAAAAGATTTATTAGTATTTCGTCTACTTTCGGGGAAAAGAACATTTTTCAATAACCATTACCAAAATTGTTTTATCTCTCGACGGCAAAAATTGTATATTTGTGAAGTGGAGCGCATTGTGGTCCAGTCTTAGCCGCAGAGGTATACCCGAGTGTATCATCCGCATTATTCGCTCCCTGTATGAAGGGAGCACATGCAGGGTGGTGCATGAAAAGGAAGTTGGATCGCCTATAGGAATAACTGCAGGAGTGTTGTCGCCGCTATTATTCATAATCCTTCTCGACGACGTAATGAGGAAAGTGACGGAAATCCCTAGAGGCATAAATTGGAGCTCTAAGGTACTTGAGGATTTAGATTACGCCGACGACATCGTATTGATTTCGCCAACACTCGCCCAATTAAAAGCTAAACTCGAAAGCCTACAGGAGGAAGCTGAAACTATGGGCCTGCGAATTAATAGACACAAAACTGTCGATATTTTGTGTCTATTAATTGCACGGATCCTTTGTGGCTCAACGATGATCGCCTTGAGTCAGTTTCCAAATTCGTATACCTAGGAAGCACGATAACCTGTCGGGGAGGTGCAGACGAAGATATTGAGAACAGGATTAAGAAGGCCAAAGGTGCGTTTGCTGACCACACTCAAACCGGTGTGGGATTCCAGAGTGCTTATTCGGCGCATAAAACTCTCCCTCTTCGAATCCATCGTTAAGTCAGTGCTGCTCTTCGGCTGTGAATCGTGGAGAGTGACGAAGGGGCTTATGAACAAACTACAAGTATTTGTAAATAAGTCACTGAGGTCGATCCTCCGCATTCATTGGCCGAAGACCATCAGAAACGAGGACTTATGGGAATTGTGTCGACAGTCGCCCATTGCCACCGAGATTGCTCGCCGTAAGTGGCGATGGATCGGCCATACCATCCGAAGAGGAGCAAGCAACAGCGCTGGTATTGCTTTCGAGTGGCGACCAGAGCTCGGAAAGCGATCCCGTGGACGTCCAGTACACACGTGGCAGCGGAGCGGGGAGAAGGAGCTGAGAGCCGCAGGACTGAGCTGGAGTGACGCCAAGGAGGTTGCCGCGGACAGGAGGGAGTGGAGACTACTTGCGGAGGCCCTGTGCACCAGCGGGGTGCCTTAGGA
>SJJU01006395.1:0-15731 GCA_012932125.1 Conopomorpha cramerella
AATAAATTATCTTCATGAAGGTTTTTACGGTTGACTGATAAAATGTCATTTCGTTAATTCCGTTTCCGTTTGTGCGCACATCACAAGCTGTAGGGTAACGAAGTTAGTGCGTCAGAGTGCGAGAGTACGTGGGGCAGTTGATCGACCGACGACGGCTCTAAAATAACATTATTACAGCGGCAGCGGACCGAGGCACGGGCAGGTTAATGGATTGAGCAAGTACTACGGTAAACTGAAATATATTGAGTAAAGATTATGTTCATTGTGTACAAATATATGCGTGTACCGTACATATCATTTGAATGCATACATACATAGCTTCACGCTTGTCTGCCAGAGGGACAGGCAATGGCAATAGATTTCTTGATGCACCTTTCTGACCTCGTCATCATGAAGCATTTGGATCGTCTACAATATTATCGGAAGACATATCTCGTATCGCGATCAAACTATGGATACCCTGTGCTACAGATGTTAAAAGATAGTTAAAAACTTTAATACCTCATCATCATAATTATCAGCCGCATAACGTCCACTGCGGGACGAGGGCCTCTCCCAATGATTTCCATGATCAATTGAAGGGAAATGCCAATAATAGCCAAGCTTGGCAGGCGCACACCGGATCGCAGTGGAGTTGTAGTTTAACTCACAGAGAGCGCTGCTACCCGTCCTCTGGAGAGTTCCATCGGTGATGAACCCCAAGACGAGAAACACTAAAAACTATTTTCCGTCACCACACTTATACTTAACTTATAAAACTTATACTTAACTTATAAAAACTAGCAACTCCCGCAAACATTGTCATTGAGGTACCCTAACTATCCGACTCACTCGACGACATAAATTAAAACGTCTCATTTAAATAAACGAAATTATCTTAAACGATCTTGGACCAGGGAAAAAGAGTAATTAGGTCTATTGTGGAAATGTAGAAAGAATTTCTTTCAGTTATTTTACAGGAACATCATATTTAGTTAAGTATTATGTTATTCAGTGGAACATGCCGTCCTATGCAGAGCCTTTGAAACTACACTCATGAGAAAAAAATCCGGCTCAACCATAAACGCATTTTGGGTCCGAAACCTAATGATCTTCAGGGGATATGGAACGAAGGCAGTATGATATTAAGACATCAATCCCCAGACGCCTTAATTGCGAGATATTTAAATGTTAATTTGTACACAAAATTATGTGTGACCCGGAATTTTGCTCACGAGTCTAGAAGATAAATTGATGAAAGGAAGTGAAGTCATAAAGATACATCATTTGTTCCTTGATTTCAACAATCTGACATGACTGTTCTGAGGTAGTCCATTAATACAACAATTCAGCTGAATGCGATCAGATTAGATGAATATGACGCAAAAATACTTAACACAAAGTCGCAAAGTTTTCATAATTTAATCATTTTATCCCGCATGGGACTTTAATGACTACAGAGATGACGAATGACAGAGATGAATGGCGAAATGAAACGTGTTGCGCCAACCCAATTTAGTGTGGTATAAGGGCAGGAAAATGATGATGACGATGATGGGACTTTAAAAGGCGTGAGTGTATGTTAATATCCAATACTAAAGTGAAATTTAGTAAACGACATCTACTGGATAAAGATAAGAAACATTTTCCGAAGCTCTCACACGCGACCTCTCCGCAAACTTAAGCGTCACGCTTCGTTATGTTTTAGCCGCTTCAGTTTTCCCGACACGTCTATAATATTAAGGGTAGCAAAATACACCTTCCATATAACAAGTATTTTGCAGCGTCAAAGTCGATAAGAAAATAGATACTGGCTGAAAAGGTAAACGTTATTCTACCTTGAAAAATAAGAAAATTAGGTAAAAAATGGAGAGGTTAAAAAATGGTGGGAAAAGGTGGGATACAATTTCTACCATTATGACATAAAAATGGATCGAGCTGTTTCTGAGGAGGAGTTTCATTTGAAGAGTATTCACACACATACACAGAGTCGGCACTAAGATACCTTACCTAAACGAAAAAAATCAACATCTAAACCAAGGCTTTCTATAATAATAATAATTTTAATTTATTAAAGTAACTAAGACTCACAAATGTTAGTAGTACACAATAAACTTATCCTATGTTAGTAACGTATGTAACAAAAGGCACAATACAAATATTAATATCACTGTACGGCCAGCACAGGAATCATCCCAGCGATAGTCCACAAGAGACTGCTGTGATTCATGTACTGACAGTCCACTCGGCTCGAAATTAATATCAAGATCGATTAATTTGGAATCATTACGAGTTCATTCATCATAAATAACCATACGGAGCTGAGACGTGGACACTGACGGCACGGCTGGCCCACAAGCTCAAAGTCGCACAGCGTGCTATGGAAAGGGCTATGCTCGACGTTTCTCTGAAGGATCGAATCAGAAATGAAGTGATCCGACAGAAAACCAAAGTCATCGACATAGCTCATCGTTTTAGCAAGCTGAAGTGGCAGTGGGCCGGACATATTAGCCGTAGAACCGATGACCGTTGGGGAAAACGAGTTCTCGAGTGGAGACCGCGTCTCGGCAAACGGAGTGTAGGACGCCCTCAGGCAAGGTGGGCTGATGATATACGCAAGATGGCTGGCAGAAGCTGGATGCGAGAAGCCTATGTCCAGCAGTGGACAAATACGGGCTGATGATGATGATGAAATAACCTCTAGACTTCCGCTTCGCTTTTCCCAAAAATACACGCTGTATATTTAGAAATATAAAAAAAATACACTTCACGCCTTTATATCCCAAAGCGGGGTAGGCAGCGGCACTTGCTAAAGAAAATGCCCACTGTTCACCCAGCGTATTTAACCCAACGTGACAGGGGGTGAGCCCATCGCCGTTATAGTGTTCACACACCTTGTGGTGTGCGTTTTTCATCACGGTGGTGTCCTTCACCGTACAAGCGTTGCGTTACGTACGTAGGTTCTGAAAAAGAGTTCCAGGTTACGAGTCAAGGATCCGACCAACTGGCCCTGGTATTTAGAAATATGTTTAATTTTTTTAAAAATTCGCTATTCATCCCGGGTTGTTTCCAAGTTTTGGAATTTGGAAGGACATGTACTCAAAGCAAGTGCCTCTGCCTACCCCGCTTTGGGATTAAAAGGCGTGAAGTGTATTATTATTATGTACTCAAAATGTAACTTATACCAAGAAAAAAATTAAACATCTCACAGGCTTAGTCCCACCTCACGTTTCTCACGTTTATAGTATTGAAAGCACAGTAAGTTTATACCACCAATGTAAAATTTTATACTCTACATAGAGCCATAGTTTCTTAACCTGACCGAGGTCAAGAAATACTGGTTTTGCTATCCTGGAAATATTACGTCTTAGTTACAACAGTTTCCAACATGGGCAGTCGAGTCGCGTCGTTAAAGCTACGGAGAAATATATTTTTGCTTTTCAAATTACATTCATATGAATTCGATGTGTGCAAAGTTATTTCTTCGTGGGATTATAGTATGATACAATTATTATGAACGGGATAAGCGGCGGCTAACATCCCCGGGATACAGCTTGTAATTAATAAAAATACTCTTCGTAAAAATTCTACGAAATGTAGGTAAGCTTTGCGTGTTAAAGAAAGCACAAAAACCGTCGACGAGCATTTTTGAAGATTAATTACTGAAAGAGGCGATGAAGGTACGTCAGGATCCTAGCAGGTAGTGATCGATTGCCTCTGTATATACATATTTGAGGGAAACGGTTGGGACGCTGTGTTACTTTCGAGACTGCGTTTTGTATGAACACATCATTCATTCAAATGCAAATTGTACATGACTAGAAAGCCCAATGATTTTATCCGCGTACTTGCTCGTAATATATCTGCCTCCTTAGCTCATCGCTAGTTTAAGTCATTTAGGCGTTGAAATAAAAAAAAAGTGAAATACATGTTCTTTAATTTCTATTGAAAAATATTACCATCAAGTTTTAGACTCGTAATTAACGTTTATCTCATATAAACTTTCACTCCCTCAGTTTGCCCCGTTAGGGGATGAATTTAAAAATAATATTTCTGCAATCCTTGTGCAAAATTTCAGCTTTCTAGCGTCAAGAGTTTGGGTTGGGCGTTGATGAGTCAGTGATGAATGATTTTATATAGTCAAGATTTTGAGTTTTATAAATCTGTTACAGGGTAAGAAATCAGTTCGATGAATTGTAAAGACCTCAAAGATTCAGAGCAAACTTTTTTTGAAAACCAAATGAAATGAAACTGTTATTTGCAATTGTCACGTTTAAAAAATATTAGCCTACGTGAACAAAATTACAGGGGCATCTACCTCACAACACCTGAGTAGCCATTTTCCACCATGTCATAAGTAGTCAAGTTTATGTTAAAATTTGTTATAGGGGTGTAAAGTGACGTCCTGGCTCGTCGTTGATGCCGAATATGGGATATGGAGATTTAGGTTACCTTGTAACTGAAGGCTCATGTCGACATTCTTTTTACTCTTTATATTTCTAAATATAGTCTCGTGATCCTAAGGTTCTGTCCATCCTTTTGGGGATTAATTATTAGTAGTAGCAAGTATTACTTACTTTTAGAATATATTTGACATACTGTCATTTTGTGTGAAGAATAGAAGGTAATAAAACTGCACTTACTTGCTCAGGTATAGTGACTAAGCTGTCGTGGCTGCACTCGCGCATGTCCGATAAGCAACACCACTCGGATGAGTCTTGCATGTACCCGATGCTCTTGTGGCGCAGCGATTGAGAATATCCTTAACATTTTTATAAAAGGTTTAAAGACAAAAAACAATAAACAAAAAAATACATGTCAAACAGTTATCTAACACAAAAAGTTTAAGTTAAGTTTGTTATACATAGTACTTAGATTTAGGTAGTTTTTGCGAAAAAGAGTAACAAATATCCATCCAAGCAAACAATATTTCGTGTTTAAGTATAATAATATTATTAGAATGTCAGGATGCAAATGCTAGTCTTAAGGCTATTTAACGATGCATTATCGGGTAAAATACTTGTAATTTGGACGACAATAATTTAATGCTTTGATGGTACGGATTCAGCTAAAACAAGAATTCGGATATGCTCTTCTTTTGCAATAAACATTTAATTTTCATATTTTGCGTTATACATTATTTTAAATCCCGCTGTGCAGTGTATCTGTTATGAATAACAAATGAGATCGTCATTTTAACACAATAATACGCGCGAAAAATGAATTTAAAATATGAATAACAAAGAGCGCTTTTTTTCCTCATTGCTTCCCGCGTAAAATCCTGTTGCGTTATTTGACTGACACTTGACAGCGACAGAAAGTGGAAGTCAGCTGCCGTAACATCTCTTGAGACTTTGAATATTGGGGACTATTTGGGCAGTGTACTGTACTGCACATATATTATCAACCTGAGAGACTCCAATTTGTTTCCTACTTTAGTAATAGAATTTTAAGAATTTCAAATCATAGAATTTGAAATGTGTCGACCCACTCTCTCATTTCAGCGAGAAGCTGACTATGACATTAACTTTACAATGGGGATTATTTGACAACCAACTGACAACTCAAAATAGTTTCTTTTGCTATTGAGATGTTGCTATATAATATATCAGGTCGCTGCCTCAATCGGTTGGTAAGTTTCTGCCCTGTCATTCTATGTGGTATAATATAACGAACCTTACTTTGCAGTAAGCAGGTATTATTGAAAGGTACTTAAAGATGAAAAAGATTTTGAAAAAAATACGACTACTTGCCGTTCTAACGCCATTCGTGGTAGAGTTTGGTACTATAGCTCGATGATACAATTTATTCGAAATAATCAAATGATTGTGTTTTCATCCGAGATTTTTTTTGTTAATATAACAGTTTAGACTTCAATGTATCACGAAAATACTTATTATACAAATGTCAACATCTTATCTAACGACAGTTGTGTACTAAAATAAACTGCTTTTGAGTAACTTACGTTTAGAGCTCATGCTAGCGTGTATCTGCATCATGCTGGTGTAATTGATTCTGGAGACTTCCGCCCAGGTGCGCAGGAAGCCGCTGATGTTGAGGCCCTGAACCAGGTTAGATTTCCGAGTGCTCCTCCCATATTCTTCATTTTCTGCTTCCCCTTGTTGGGACTGGTGATCCGTCTCTGACTGACCCTCATTGGTGTACATTTTACTTTCCTCATCTTCCATTTATGTTGAATTCTGAAAGATATTTCCAACGCACAGATCACTTTGTAGCAAAATTACCTTATAATGGTTTTTGGATAAAAAAAAATCCTCCGTCCTTCATCCTTTCCTTTATAAATAGTCCAACCTTCTCTCTATGCACCACAGACCGATACGCCCTATTTTACGGCACAGTTTATTAGCTTTTACTTGATGGCCTGTTATTTTGTTATTCTATCCTTCTCTGGGGACATACTAAACGAGTGAGATAGAATTAACTCAAGTTTATTCTAAGAACTAATAAACTGTGTCCCTCCACTAATTAAAGCATATTCATCTAAAGTGCGTCCAATACCTCAAAGCAAACACGGTACTTACCTTTTTTTAAATCGAAGCCACTGAATATGCAATTTCTGATTAAAATAATATAATTAGGTGGTGTATTTTCGATAAAATCAACGAAATCGTATTGTTATTATCATCAAATTGACGTTAAAACGTCACTTTTTGTCGGAATTTATGACAAAATCACATTTTTTTCTCCACATTGTTACGATACTAGTCGTTTCAACCAAATTAGTTCGATTAACACATCGGTTTGCCTCAGGAACCCAATTTGAAACTGGCCATGCAATACCGATATAGATAATAGCTTTACAATACATCAAAAGGCAATTTCAAATAGGCCCATTCAATTACATGCCCGTACTATCACACACTGTCAATAGCATGAAATCCCTTCCCCATTTCACTAGTCATGGCTACAGTCCTAAACTAAATCCGGTTCAGTGTGACAAAGCTTCCCTAAAGCGGGTATTTTGCCATGCGAATCACTTGCACTTGTGTGTGTTACTCTTTGTTCCTAATGGTTATATTCGTGTGCAGAAAAGCGAGATAGCGCGCTACGGTTTGTGTATCTCCATCTCACAGTACTTTATGTGTTTGTCGAATTTGACTAAAGCGTAGTAGAGTCTACGGTCTAGGCTGCCCGCAAACAGTGGTCTCTAAAACAGCAAAGCGACCGCGTTGCGGCCGACCTGCTTCAAGCGAGACAAATGAATATTTGTCCTTTGTGGAATACTTCTCCTTGGGAAACAGAATGCCTTCTTTGTGCATTATGAGATGCGAACAACTCTACGGTTTTATAGTTGGATTTCTGGGGTTCTGTTATATACGAAAGTATTCAAATAAAGCTAGATATATATAATGCTTCCGTTTTCGGAGCAATTTGGTTAGTAAAGAGATTCCAGTGTTTGTATGTGCGCTTTCTAACCATTTAATTAATATGCAGTTAAGTGCCTACTCTGCGATATTAAAGCGTGGATATATCTTGTTATTTAAAATATAAATGTACTAACATAATTGCACGATTAGAAATTTTGTATGAAAACAAAAATGTCATCAAAGTAACAAGAAAATTAACAGTTTATCTTTTACTTAAAAGAAAACTTGGCACAATTTGTGTAAGCACGTGTGATTTAACTTGGCTACAACAATGGCTAATATTTAAGCTTGAGATTTCACCAGATGGCACTGTCAAGAAAACAATGTAAAAGTATTTGTGTGTACATACTGTGTCACACATTGTTTTCCGGCGCGAAGATCACAGGTGTATCCTCGCGGGTCCTCGAGGCGTGTTCGTGGCAAATAACGAAGTGTTTTCTTTGTTTTCAACTCTCCACTTGCTCACGGTTTTTGTATTAGTCAGAATAAAAGTCTGTCAAATGAATCTCGTCTCTCTTGTAATCTAAGGCTACTGCTCTGTCTAATTAATAGTGTACATATATTTATGTACACTATTATTACTGTCGATACTCTCGATGACATTATTTTTAGCAACAGATGCCAAAGACCGCTAAACCCGTCATATTACTCTCATTACATACACACACACACACACACACACATATATATAACACATATAATCTATATATATATGTTTATACGGACACCCTATGAACATATGTATATATATATATATATATAGCAGGTAGGTAGCAGAATTATGATTTTAAATCGAAAAAAAAAACTGTCAGGAAAATTCATAATATAATTTATCAAGTTAAAAGTGAAGGATAAATGTGGATTTCACTTTTTTAAATTAAATCATCCAATTGTGGACTGTCACGTCTCACACACTCCTCAAACCTTTCAACCGAGTTACGCGCGACGCGCTGGAGAACAGGTAGTGGTATAGCGTTCACTTCGCGGACAATATTTTCTTTTAATTCAGAAAGCGAAATTTACGAAAGGAATCTTTTCTCTTGAGGCAACCTCACAGAAAAAAGTCAAGAGGAGTCAGATGTGGTGATCTTGGGGGCTACGAGATGTCTCCGAAACGGCTGATCAATTTGTTTGGGAAATAATCTGGCAGTTGTGCCATGGTGGCTTTAGCAGTGTGAGGAGTGGCACCGTCTTCCTGAAACCATATGTGTGAAGTAAAGGAATAATGTGCTTGCAGATTTGGAATTAAATAGTCAGTGATCATACGCCTGTTTGATGCCATTCACCGTAATTTAACTGTAGCTTATTATTCCTGTTGATGATAATGCATACCAAACTGTAACCTAGTTCTATGAAGTTGCTGCTAATGTTTCATTCGTGGGTTGTTTTCTTTAGCTGAACCCAATATCAACAATTTTGCTTATTGACGGTCCCGTTTAAATAGAAAAGGGCTTCATCACTAAAAATGTTGTGTTTACAGTACGAAATCTCTGTAACATTGTTTCGCAATAGTTTTTGCGTAATGAATAATCGTTTAGTTTGAGGGCTTGCACAATTTGAATCTTAAAGGAGTGAAATTTAAGATCTTCAATATTTCGTGAATAGTACATTTCGGTAGTCCTAGCGCAGCCGCCCTCTTTCGCAAGACTGACGTGAATTGCCAAGCAAACTGTTAGCAGCCAGAGCAATGTTCTCGTCAGTTTTTGACGAACGACTCTGGTCCGGTCGCGGATTTCTTACTGCCGGTGATGTTTCTTGGAACCTCCGCACCCATGAAGGAATAAAATGTTTACTAGGCCCTTCACTTAAACGTCGAATATTGTATTTCCGACAAAATCTTCGACGAGCAACAACGCAGGCATTCTTCATTGGCTTCGGAAAACTCTTCAATTGCAAACGCACGCTGGTCGTTTGTCTACTGCGACATTTTGAACAATAAATCCGCACTAACGCTCAATCGCTGTTATGCTTTAAACCAATCTCCCCTCAATAGTTAAAAAAAGTACTTGTTTCGATTATAGTATATTAACGGTTTTTTAAGAAATATTAAATTGTGTAGTGTGAACGCATTGTGAGATTGATATTGGAAGCTTTGTGATTAAAGAAATTGTGTTCCAGTTCGCCTCTTCCAATAGGTCTCTTTTTCAAAGCCTATACAAAGCTCTTACGGTGAAGGAAAACATCGCGACGAAACTCGCACCCTATAATAGCGATCGATGGGCTCACAACGTATCACGGTTCAATACGTTTGGTGAAAAGTGGCCATTCCCTCAGTAAGTGCCTCTGAATACCCCTCTTTGGTATTATTACTTGTTTTTCTCCAAGGAAATTCTAGTAACGTGCTCTAGAACGCTTTACAGGGGAATGTATAGAACATGTAAAAATAAAAAGGTTTTTACAAAACCTAATTTTATTGGATAGATTATCCCTATTGAGATTTATAAAGTGACGATATCACTTAGTAATAATAAGTACTACACTTTTTACTCGAATCTTAATTAATTTTGATTAAATCTATAATTCCTAATGTAGTGTTCTTCGGAGACGTGGTATGTTCTAGGATAATTCTAGCATAACAACATAGGGCTTTGTCGTGCTAACAATAAGAATGATAAGCGGTTATTCGATAATCAATATTCCTTTTTACACTTCCACTATTCGTTGAAAAACTTACTAGGTACTAATTTTAGCACTGAAATTATAGAACCATATTTTTTTCCAAGAAAGCGTCGTCGTTGCGTGTTTATTTTCTCGTCGACTGTCTCAAGTGCGGTTATTTTAATAAGAAACAAGTGCAAAGTGGATTCTTCTTGCTGTGAAGTCGTTCCGTTCCGCTGCAGCGCAGTGCGGTTTTAGCATAAGCAACAATTATTAATAAACAGCAGCCGTAATAACTATGTTCGCAAGGGAATAGCTACGAGTGTCTACGCCGTAGTTGGATTCGCGTAGTCATCTCGTCGTAGTCACTGCGTAGCATAATTATGATGACGTATGAATACTGTGTGAAAAAAATAGTTTCAGTAGTTTTTAAGTTAAAAATAGTGTAACTAACTACGACGAAAGACTCTTTATTGAACGTTCGAGATAAACGAGATATATGCTTCACCGTAGTAATAATAAGCAATAATAAGAAGAGAGGGATATAGTAAAATCTATACTAAATTGTGTTAACAGTGATGAGGCACACCTTCATTCCTTACGTTAAGTTACGTTCATAGTAAATAGCTATATGTATTACTAGATGCATTCCGCCGGTGTTACCTTTTTCCTGGGCAAAATCTTCGGTATAAAATAAAGCCATGTGTTAGGTTTGTTGTAGTGTTTCTTTGAAATCCATTCAGTACTTTTTTCGTGAAAGAGTAAAAAACATTCATCAAAACTTTTACGTTTTTAATATGAGTATGTGTGTGTACATGACATTCTTGCATAAAAATGCGAAGCAATCACTTGGAAAATGAAACATTTTTCACATTTTCAGCGAAACCATAAGAAGGTCTACAATTTCTTTCGCGGTGAAACTTTGGTCATAATTATTTGTAAAGTTCCAACCGCAAATCCAATCATGAATCCAGTGGCCCGCTCTCGGGTTTAGCTTTTGAAATGAGTTGGGACAATTCTTGACAACTTTGGGATTGTTTTGTCCTTAGAAATTAATACAGAGCCAAGTTAGGGAACAGTTTACAAGTTATTAAGCAGGAGTGTTGGGGCGCAACCGAAATGTGTTAGTTTGAGAATTGAAGGATTAAACTCCCTGCACTTGGAGTTAAGATTTTAGTTAATTATAATATCCGTGGGAGAAAGTGCAACATATTATATTTATATAAATTTATTTACTTATGTATTTATTCAGATAACAAAATCGTAACAGGGGGTCAGCTCATCGTCGTTATAGGTTTACATAACATGTGGTATGCGGGTTCTTTTACCGTAGGAACGTTGCGTAGCATACGTGGAATAAATTGCGGATAAAAGGCCACTTATTTTTTATAAAATCACGTAAGCAGCTTGTTTTAGAAACGGATAGGCCAGTATTTTTTAACAATGGATTTTAATCAATTGTCGGTGTTAAGGTTTTTAGTGATTAGTAATTTTAAATTTTATAGGACTAGTTCGATCTTCTACCGAGTTAGACCTTTCCTAATAGTTCCATACGATAACTTCATCTTCGTTACTGGTCATGTAGCGAAGGCCGCGGCGGTCTTCTGTGGGCTAAATTCACTTGAACGCGGAGTGGCAGTGCGCGACGTCGCGTTGGAACAAATGACAATAACTGCAGTGCCCTCAATACCAATATATTTGTTATTTTCGCACGAACTGCTTTCACTTGAACAATATGACAGCGTCTTCAAGGAGTACCTATCTATACAGATTTAAAGGTGAACGAACTTGGTGTGCGAGTGCTGGATGTTCAGTGTGATTTGTCGATAAGAATACCAGTATTACCCCCGTTCTTGAATATGTGTTATGTTATTTGTTTATGTGTATTGTATACGGAACATTATCCAGCACACTTTTTAGTCATAAGAAAAAACTTAAAATGAACAAATAATTACAGTACTCAATCACTAATTTAACCTAATAAAAACGAATAATTAGAGATTTTTTAACTCTTAGCCGGATATCTACATATATAAAAATGAACCGCTGTTCGTTTATCTCGCTAAAACTCGGTTCGAATTTTGGTCTTGAATTATTTGTGGAAGTCCAGATAATGTTTAAGAGGAGAATAAATTTGAATTCTATCTCTGTCTGCTGTATTTCTCCCAAAACACGGAGTACAATGGCTACTCTTTGTGGCAATATAAATGTTTGCCGGGACAGCTAGTTTCGTATTATAGCTAATAAATTAAAACTATAAAATGTGAAACTCATACTACTCATTTATTCATAAAATGTCAACCTCAGTAAAAGAATTTAACAGTAGGAGTTACTTGTAACGTAAGAATCTTTCACTCACTCATAATAACTGACCAACTCAGTCTGGGAACTTTATAAACCCACTAGTTTCATGTTACTGACATATTCATTTCTCACAAAAAATGGCGTCTTTTTATGACAAAACAAATGTCGTCCGGGACAGCTATTAAATCGTTTCGTATAAAATTACAGCTAACAAATTAAGGGTTTGACTAATAATGACGGAATTGCTGTTTCCTAGTTACACAATAAACAGTTCTTGTAGACCTATAATAACCGTTTTATAATTGACAACGCGTTTATTGTTAAGGGGGTTAAACTATAAAATGTGAAACTCCCATTAGGTTATTCCTTATTCATAAAATTTTACCTTCTGTAAATGAACTTACAGTAGCAGTTACTTACATGCAACAAACTTTCACTCGCTCGTAATAACTGACCAACTCAGTCTGGGAACTTTACTTACACAACTAGTTACAATTTACTGACATATTCTAGAAGTTGCGTAGTTTAGACACGCGCCGTCAATAACGGTTATGTTTTAATTTTACTGGCTTGGAGCGGCTGGAAGAGATTCAAGAGAAATCTGGCCTAGTTCCATGAGATAACAGCAATGAATACATAGTAAAAAACAAGAGCGTCTGTGGTCCAGTTGGTCGGATACTTGACTTGTAACCGGGAGGTCGCGGGTTCGTGTCCGGCTACTGGACGTGTACCAATGGGACTCTTTTTCAGAGCCTATGTACGCAACGCAACGCTCGTACGGCGAAGGACAACATCGTGATGAAACCCGCACACCACAAGGTGGTGAACCCTATAACGGCGATGGGCTCACCCCCTGTCACGTTGGGTTAAATACGCTCGGTGACCCGTGGGCATTTGCTTATTAAGCAAGTGCCTCTGCCTACCCCGCTTTGGGATTAAAAGGCGTGAAGTGTATTTAAAAATAAAAATTACCTCCCGCTGTTTGTCAGTATGTACATATGCTTATATCTTTAAAACTACGCAACAGATTTTGATGCGGTTTGCTTTGGTAGTTAGAGTGATTTGTGAGGAAAGTTTATTGTGTATATACATACAA
Source organism: Conopomorpha cramerella (assembly GCA_012932125.1). Taxonomy (NCBI): domain Eukaryota; kingdom Metazoa; phylum Arthropoda; class Insecta; order Lepidoptera; family Gracillariidae; genus Conopomorpha; species Conopomorpha cramerella. Next base: position 13,366 of record SJJU01006395.1, read on the forward strand.
TAGCAGAGAAACGCTGTTAATAATGCATATTGGCAAAACATTAGCTGGTAGAATATATAAAATATAACTTTAAAGAACCGACTTCAACCATGAAGATTTGACAGATTTATGGTTTTCTCATGGATCTCATTGTCGGAACTGAAACAAATCTATATAGGACCAAACGGGAGGCATCATCTTTCTAATAAAAAAAGAACCATACAAATCGGTTCAACCAGTCAAATGTTTTGAGATAGCAAAAAAAAAAAACGACGAGTTTGATAACTTCTTCTTTTTTAAAGTTGGTTAAAAATCACAGAGAGTTAAGTTACTATACAATATTACTGAAATGCCTGCGCATTTTGCGGTCGTTGTTTTGAAACATCATTGGATTTTAGAGATATTGTTGTTGTTGTGTGATCATAGTAATAATGTTGTTGTTGTGTGACAGGGATAGCGCTAGATGAGTGGTATAATACTGTTACTGTCACACACCGTCACTAGTGCTTTAAAGTCTCATAGTACGGTGCCAGGCGTTTCGAAGATAATGTAAAATCCAACGACGTTTAAAAGCAAGGGTCGTAAAATGCGAGTGAATTTAAATGAAGTTTTACAGTGACACTTTGTGATCCTTTTACTAAGTTACTGTCAATGTGTTTTAAATTTTATATTAAAATCCCTTACATCTTACGATCGATGATGGCAAGACAACATAGTGTAGCGTATTGTTTATTAATAAGTAAGTGATGTAAACATATCGACTAAAATTGTACTCGGATTTAGCATTGTATAGCATTTAATTATTTTACTTGTGTCGACAAAAACAAAGTTCGTTATCAGTTTAGAAAAGTATTTCCTAAAGTTGGCGAAAACTCACCCTTGTGAGCGGTGCAGGTCGAAAGGAGGGCGGTGAGACCCACAAAAAAAATATTTATCTCCGCTAATATCTCACTATAATTTATTTCATGCGAAGTTAAAGTGGTTTTTAAGCAGGAAACAAAAAAAGATTTATTACGAAGAAACAATTTATTTTCACAGTGGGTAGTAGATAAAATAAGTTGGGGAACAGAAAAAACAGAGTTTTAGGATGTCGTAACTAAACTGAATATGTAAGAAAATAAAAAATAACAACAACGCGGGGTACAGCTATAAAAGTTATAGGTAATTTGTCTGTTTTTGATTTTATTATATACCTCTAGTGGACGCCCCGCGATTTCATTCGCGTAGTTTCAATATGTTATACAAACTGTCGCAACCTCTATACTGAACTAAGTCCCACAGGGATAAAAAGCACCCTATGTTATTCTCCTGGGTCTAAGCTACGTCCCCACCAGTTTTATGCCTAATCGGTTGAATCGTTCTTGAGTTATAAGTGTTGTAACAAACCCGTCTTTGTTTTATATATATAGATATGGTAATACCAAGTGTTTTTGGTATGCATATTTAACTAATAGACAATAAATTTCACTTTATTACTTTAAAGAAAATACTCTTCACTTGCTAAGCAAATGTCAACGTGACAGGGGGTGAGCCCACCGCCGTTATAGGGTTTAAACACATTGTGGTGTGCAGGTTTCATCACGATGAGATATAACAAATTGATGATTAAATCCTTAAACCATTTTGGAATCGTTAAAAGTAGTATTCAAAATAAGGAATAAAATAGACGTGTCGTCATTATCAAACAATTAAATCGTTCCAGTAGTACTACGTTGTTTGTTTGTATCGTTGTAAGAAACACGTTAACAGGAAAAAAAGTCTGCTAACCTTTTCTCTTTCGCAGCACGTCAAAGAGGAAAACGTAATTTCAACGCTTCCATTTTTTTGTGAGAAAAAGCGTAGAAACTATTGCATTCCGTTAGCGGGAATGTGGAACAAATAGGAACACATACCTGTACCGAATACTGTAGGTAGGAAGTTATTCATTCGTTTTATTTCAATATACCTTCTACAACAGCCGTGTGGACGGTGAATAGAATACATGTGTCACCACCTCAGCCCAACTTTTCCCGTCATGGGTGTCGTAAGAGGCGACCGGTGGAACTCTCCATAGGTCGGGCAGCAGCGCTATCTGTGAGAACCACGCCAGCCAAGCGTGGCGATTATTATGCGTGGCATTTCCTCCCAAATGGTAATGGAATTCATTGGGAGAGGCTCTCGTCTAGCAGGGGACGTCATGTGGCTGATGATGGGATGTGATGTGAATTGTTTGCGATCAGTGCTGGGCTGTACGATCGCTTTTAACGAAACCAATCCACCAACCTTGTTTCTGATCGTACAATTTAAATATGTATCAACGACAGCTATAGCTACTTAACGTAGTGAGTATGTTGTCATGTAGTATAACGAGTTTACTACGCGTAGTACCATGAACTGTGTAGTTTGTA